>JAVJIF010017105.1:0-135473 GCA_038442645.1 Agave tequilana
ATATCAAGATTATCGGTCAAGTATAGAGTAAAGAAAGATCATTAGAAAATACAAGCAAATCTTTATCCTAACACTTATTAAAGTTGAACATTAAAATATCAAGATCATTATCAAGTATAGATTAAGAAGAACAATTAAGAGGTATTTAACCTAGTTGCTTATCCTCATGAGCCTTCAAGAATAAAGATTGGAGTAGGAATGCATATGATCTGGTCAGGTTATCTACTAGACATTAGATGTGATGGTGGTGATATCTTAGCAAGCCATGAGAAATCTACCTAAACATCATGGTAAACAAAGCAAATAAAAGAAAGTAAGAATAAAGAAGACTAAAAACCAACAAAGAATGAGAAAGGAGAACCTGTTTATTTATTGTCACGATTCAATTACAATGGTCGTCTTGCTCCTCGTACAATGACTAAATTACCTGAAAATTCAGAATCTAAACTAAAATTAAACCCTAGATGTGATCTCTACTCTGAGATGCCTTCTGCCCTTTGTTTCTAGTGGTATTTATAGGAGAAACAGGTAGTATAATCCCATATAGACACTCCCTCACAACCACAACGTAACACTCAACCATAAGGCCGCGCGTTTCTCCGACAAAGTCAGGGACACGGGGCTGAGTTTTGATACCTGGCTTCGTCTGGTCCGTCCATCTATAGATATTCCTCGGATCTTGAATTTGAACTCTAAATTTAATGATGTCTTCTATCTCTGATAACTTGAGAAGCAAGTTATTTCCAAATTCGAATTTAGTTTGGAGTCTCCTCCATATCTCCAAATAGATTTAGCTTCATTCCCTTCATCTTATAGACTTTATCTTCTGAATTTGAAATAGAATTTAGAAGATGAAGATTAATCCTTTTCTCCTTTAGATTTAATTTAATTTAAATCCACTTTAGATAGGATAGAACTTCTTCTACTTATTATCTCCTTTTTTATTGAATTTCTATACACCATAAGCAAAAAGAGGGTTAAGAACATTAATTAATAAAGAATGATCAAGGATATATGTGTAAAAGTGATGATAAAAATACAATTTTGGAGTACAATCACACTCCCACACCTTGAAGTTACACCTAGAGGGGGGTGAGTAGGTGTAAGGCATATCAAATCAATTTTCAACGCAAAATAAAAATGAGATGATGCAAACGATCACTCAAAGCAAGATTAGAAGTCATATACCCCGTGAAGGGTTCTGAGCTTCTTCCTCGTGATTCCTCTAGATAAGAGTTTGAGGTGCTCAATGCAAACTTGTTGTAAGAGTATAAATCACAATGAATGAGTGAATATAAATTAGATAAGATAGACAAGTAAATCAATGGCAAACAAAGAGATTTGTTTCGAGGTTCGAGCCACCGCTCTACGTCCCCGCCTTCACCACCGTGAAGGATTTCTAATCCACTAGAACTTTTCACCAAAGGAATTACAACCACTATGGAGTACACAGCTCTCCACACACTCCTCTACTCTGTTGACACTCAAAAAGGACAGAACTCCTGCATGCATCTCCAACTGGTCTGAACGACGTCTAACTTATCTACATCTATAAAAGATAAGTTGAAAACAAGCTGATGACCAGAGACAATGCAGCAACATGGACATTACTAATCCAGTAAAGCAGATAGTAAGCTAAAGTTGCCTTTTGGAGAGACCCAAGCAGGTCTAAGACGCTAAGTTAGCTCATACTTAGCCTGGCATAAGCCCAAGGTAAGCTTCATAGCTCCGCATGGAACTAACAACTTCGCCTAAGCTTGGTTGGTAGCCTCGCTTTGAGGCTAACTATTAGCTCCGCCTAAAGCTTCCCATTTAGCTCCGCCAGAGGCTGATCCAGAGCTTCACGCCAGAAGCCTTATCCCTAGCTGGTTTAGCACCGCTATGGGTCGGGTCATAACTCCGCTATGAACTGAGTCTTAGCTTCGCATGAGGCCCTGAGGGAAACTTCCCCTGAAGCTATAAGCTAAGTCTTAACTTCGCATGATCTAACTTCTCATGATCTAGCTTCACATGATGCAGCTCCGCAGTGAGCTTTGCCAGGTTATCAAATTGACTGTTTCAAAATTCCATAAGGGATTAATGGGTGAACCCCACTAATTTAGTGGTATTAACGCCACTTTAAGTGGGTGGTTGCACCCGCCCGCTTTGTCCCACATTAAGTGGAGACAATTAAGCCCTAAACGCTAATAAGGCGTTCGCACGGACCCTCCAGCTTTGCCAGAAGCTCGCAAAGAGCTTCGTGGTAAGGCCATAGCGAGCTTTGCACGAAGCTAATGACTAATTCAGCTTTGCTGAATTCAAGGGTGCAGTTACACCCCACTTTTGACTATAAATAGTCCTTTACTGGACACAAAGAAGACACACACGGACGGACAGAGAGGAGATTGGCTAAAGAAAAGGCAAAATTTCTAGCAAAAGGGCTCTGCTGATCTTCTGTTCTCCGATTCCCTAAACCAAGCGAGAAGGGAGTCTTATTAGGAAGCAGTTCGATCACCTGATCGATTGCATTGTCAAAGAGATAAAGTGATCGCGCGCTGATCAGATTCCTACTGGCACATTTTTTCAGAAATCTCAGAGGAGATCTACTTGTAATTCTTCCTTTTATTACTTGTAATTTCGCTTCTCTACCCTTTTTTGTAAGTTTTTCCCGAACCAGTTTTCGATGGAAAATAAGATGGCGATTCCGCTAGGGAAATCCGTCTTCTTCTGCATAACAAGGAGATAGTCTCGCAAAGCAACGATCAGAGTCTTAAGCCCGTCATTTTTGAAAACTCAGTTATTCATTTCGACCAAGAAAAATTCGAAGAATTGCTCTCTGAAGGTAGTCCAGTGCTCCACGTTCGGAAGCATAGGAAGATCTCGGTGGCCAAGGCTTCAGAGCAAAAGCCAACCTTAGCCGGAGCGAGCACTGGACGAGCCTCGTCCCCACTCCTCTCAGCCTCCTCCACCGGGGCTAAAAGTGCCTTACGCAAGGCCAGCCAGGTTCCCTGTGAACCTAAAACTTCGCTTCCTAATTAGACGTGGAAGCTGAAGAAGAAAGCTCTGTGTGAAGCTTCAGGTGAAGTTTCACCAGGCGAAGCGCCACCGCAACTTTGCCTATCACTAAAGACAAAGGCAAACTGCCTATCCAGTTTGGCAACTTCGCCGAGGCTATTAGCCGTGAGGCTAGATAGGTAACTCTGCCTTCGCCTAATCTAGGAGCAGTAACACCTTGCGCCAACCTCGTTCTCATGAGCGAAGTTACCAATGGCTTGGCTAACACAGCGCCAGTACCTCAGGGTACGAGCAAAGTTCTCAGCCGCAAGACTGGAACTGAAGCACTCAACAGTGCTGGCCACCTTCGCTACAAGGGTGCGAACAAAGCACCACAGCGTACTATGCTCTCAAATCTCCCAATGCTAAGTTCGTTCTTCAGAGTGGACTTAGGGATCATCCCTGGGTGCTGATAACGGTGCTTATGCAGCTTCTCGCGCCTAAAGGTGCTACTAGTGCTATTAGCCGTGAAGTTAGAACTAAAGTACAATGTAGTGCTAATCGCCTCTATGGCAATGCAAAGAATGAGACATCGTCCTGTGCGTTGCTTCCAAAGCCTGCGGGTGCTAAGTCCGCCCCTGTAAATAGAGCTTTAAGTAAAAAGGTGATTTCAAATCACCTGAGCAGTCCAGTACGCGCTCCGTTCGGGCCTCTGCACTGGATCGCTTGAACTCGGTTAATCCCGACCTGCGAGAGTTCTTAACTAACAAGCAAAAGGTAGAGCTACTCCAAGCTTCTCTCTTGTTGTGAACAAGTGGAAGTCAGCTGATGACGGTTCATTCAGTCCATTACCAACTAGGACCAATGCCTACCACTTTCCAAACTGACAGTTAGTTTTTAATCGACTCTCGGTGCGAGCTCCTATGAAGTATCACAAAGTAGCAAATCGCGAAATCTACCAGATTTGCCCTCTGCATCCGTCAACATGATAGAAAGGGAACGTGAACCACATAGGGGTAGACGAGCATCGTGTGGTGCTAACTCCCCTTTGTTCAGTTCTCCATACCTGGACTATAGCCCTGGCTTAGGCTAAGTCTTGGAAGATGAAGAAGGTGTGTTCAGAAGCACCAGATATAGGGTGGCAATACTCTACAATTATGAGCAGCCATCCTCATCGACTAGAGTAATATCACCAGAACCATTAGAAGTTTATTCTAATGGTCTGATGATAAGGGGAAAGATAGTGGGTATGCCTCTTCAGCAACAGTCAGCTCGGTACGAACGGATAGAGTGTCGGTGCATATGGCTGATAATGGTAATGATGACCTCTGTCGACGGTTGGAAGCTCATGAGCAAACCTCCAAAGCCTAGCAAAAAGCCTTCTACAACATTCAACAGATGCTTGCTCAACTCCTCACTAACCAAAAATAATGATATCGGGAGTAATCATAATGAGGAAGAACATAATGATGAAGAGCAACCTAAGACTAAGAAGTCAAAGGAAAGTTCTTCTATGGATGCTAAAGTTCTTAAAGGCATCCAAGCTCAGATCGCATCCCTAACCCAAAGGGATGAACTGAAGAAAGTAGGGGCAGTCCGTCCTTACCCCTTAGAATGAGATTCAGTACCATACCCGCCAAAGTTCAAGCCACTAACGTTATATACGTATTGGTAAGAGCTCGCCAAACCAGCACATCTATTACTTCCGGTCTCAGACCAGTAACGTTATAGATAACGATGCTATTATGGCTAGACTGTTCATTGGCACCCTGAAGGGGGTAGCATTTGACTGGTTCTGAAGCCTTCCTCCAGGCTCTATCAATTTCTAGATTGACTTAGAGACTCGATTTTTTTTCTCACTTTTTTGAGGACGACACCGAGGTAATCCTGGATAAACTCCTCTCCACTATACAGAGGAAAAGAGAATCTGTCCGTGACTACATTGAGTGATTCAGAAATTTATCCCTGATGTGCCCAGCAGGGATGCCATTGCTCATGCTTGTAGCTGTCCAAAAGTTACTGGAGGACAAGCTATTGAAAAGCAAAGTTTCAAGCTCTAGACGCGAGGGACTATCACTCGCGTCTTAGCATCAAGGCGCGTTGGCTCGACACCCGCGTCTCAGCATCAAGGCGCGTCGGCCTGACACCCGCGTCTCAGCATCAAGGCGCGTCGGCCTGACACCCGCGTCTCAGCATCAAGGCGCGTCGGCCTGGCACCCGCGTCTCAGCATCAAGGCGCGTCGGCCTGGCACCCGCGTCTCAGCATCAAGGCGCGTTGGCTCGACACCCCCGCGTCTCAGCATCAAGGCACGGCTCGACACCCGCGTCTCAGCATCAAGGCGCGTTGGCTTGAAACCCGCGTCTCAGTTATAACCGCCTTGGTTAAGGGACCAATCACTGCCCACACGTAAGGGAAATCAGCCCCCATCGTGGCATGTCTTTAGCAGGCATGTGGGTTAGTTACCGCCCATGTAGCGGGGAAGTTGGCCCTCATTGTGGAGCGTTTTCAGGGGGGCACGTTCACCCTGAGACCTCTATAAATAGCCTTGTTTGCATCAACAAAAAAAAGGAGGAGAGAGAGATCAGAGAGAATCAATCGGACGAAGAGAGACAGAGGGCGACACAGAGAGAAAAGAAGCAGATCAACTCTTCAGCAAGTTCGCTGCGTACGAGCTAGCCTTCGCCTACCTTCTCTTTTAGTTTTGGTAGACGGAGCTGTGTCACTCTTTCTACCGGCCGAAGAGGAGATCCCTGAAGGACGGTCATCTGGTCAACGGAGAACAAGATTCACTCTCCATCGCCACACGAAGAACCCAGCCTTAAACAAAGGGGGAATTCAAGATTCAATATTCTCCCTCCCTTGTAACCGGAAGGAACAGTTCTTGTTGTAATCTTTTTCATTTGATTCAAGGAAAACTTTTACGGCAATTCACTGTCTCCCTCTTTCCCGGGTCATACAAGAGATGGCGACTCCGCTGGGGACTACGTTTGTCACTGAGGAGCAAATAGTGGCGCAAGATGACGTCCACTATAAGGGAAGATGGTCGAATCGCTCGTTGTCGAGTTCGACCAGGCAAAGTACGAAGAGTTTCTCTCTTCCGGCTCCAAGAGCCCAAAGACCCGCGTCTGCCGCCGGGTCTCGACGGGGAATGGCCTCGAGGCCCAATCTGTGGCTTTCTCGAGCTCCCCTGCTGCTGCCCTGTGCCAAGCAAGGTACCCGCGCCAACGCCTCTCAGAAGGCCCGCGTGGTCCCAGGCACATCTGCCTTTGCGACCAACCGCGTCGCACAGAACACCCGCGTCAGCGTCTCTCAGGAGACCCGCGTGGTCAAAATCCCTAATGTTCAACATCAGGATGTTGTTGGTCTCTCTCCACCTCCTCGACGCAATCGAAACACTGAGCGTCGACAGAGGAGACGTGCGCGTCAGCTGCAAGTTGGAACCGTTGGTTGTCCAACTGAGGCTGGACGCGACGTACAATCTCGCGCCTTGCCCGCGCCGCGTCCAGTACGTGAAGTCCGCGTTTGGCGCCCCAAACGCGAGATTCCTTCAGTTAGGTCCTCTGAGGACCAACTCAACAAACGCCAAAATGAGACCTCTGCGCCTCATCAAGCGCAAGAGTCACGAGCTCATAGGCGTGGGGCCCAACAGCCCATCCTCTCTCAAATGCCTCTGCCCAGACGCACCAGGCAGCAGCGCGAGACTCGCGTTTCATCTCAGCAGAGACGCCAGACGTGCGTTACACAGCCGCGTCGCGAGAACCGCGTCCCTGAAGCCTGCGTCCAGGCTGTGCAGCACATGGATGCCTCCCGTCTTCGACGTTGCGAGGTTGATCTTTTCAATCCCCCTCCCATGGATTTGAGGGATTATCTGACGAAGAAAAGAAGTGCCAATCAGGCCACTTCGTCGTGTTGCTGCCAACGGCTCATCCATATGCTCACTGAGTGCCGTTGCGAATCAGGCGTGCACCAGCAGTCTTTAGTCAGACAGCTGACCCTGATTCCTCCCGTCAGCTAAAAGAAGACGCTCCCACAGAAGGAGAACCTTCTCTGACGTTGAGTACCCGGAGCTCACTGCAAACATGACAAGCAGGAGTAAGGGAAAGCAACTTGCAGTCAGCTCAGACGACTCCGAGTCTGACTCTGAACCGGAAGGAGTGTATCGACACACTCGCACCCAGACTGGGGCCATTCCCCCAATTGATTATAATGCCTTAGCCCATGGCATTAATGATTCTCACTCCGCTGTAGCGGAATCAAGGGCTTCGAACTCTTCCGTCGAGAAGGAGACCTCCGCCTACATGACAGGCGCTCCCTGAGGAGACGACTAAACGTTTGGAGCAGATCTAGAAGGCACAAATGGATATGATTCTTACTCAGCAGGAATCTATCAACTCCCTCAAGCAGGCGATTGCACAGCTGCTCGAAGACAGGAGGAGGTCCCCTCCTAAAAAGTCAAAGGGCAAAGCGAAAAAGGGAGAAAGCTCATCTTCCGAACCTTCTGAGGAGACGCGGCGATCTACCTCCGGCTCGTCCAAGTCCTCGTCGCAAGTAAAAGGCGACCAAGACCAGGGAAAGGCTCATGTTAAAAGAATGAGTCAACTGGAGCGACGCCTCGAGGCCCTTGCTAATCGCAAAGACCTCCAAGAAGTAGGAGTGGTCCGGCCCTACCCGGCTGAATGGGACTTGGTTCCGTACCCGCCCAAGTTCAAAGCTCCAACTCTTCAAGCCTTTGATGGGAAGGGGTCACCCAATCAGCACATCTACTACTTCAAATTCCAAACCGGGAATGTAGTAGATAATGACGCCATCCTGGCACGCCAATTCATTGGCACCCTGAAAGGGTTGGCCTTTGAATGGTTTATGAAGCTCCCAGAAGGTTCTATCAAGAACTGGGGCGATTTGGAGAAGCTCTTTTTAACACGCTTCTTCGAGGATGACTCCGAAGTCACAATGCCAACCCTTTTGGCTACCAAATAGCGAAAAGGGAGTCCGTCAAATCTTTCGTGGAAAGATTTCGGAACATGGCACTCCGGTGTCCAAGCGGTATGACCCAGGCCACCCTGGTGGAAACATGCCTCCACAATCTCCAAACCTCGCTCCTTGCTCAAATAGGAGTTGCTGAAAGCCGCACCTGGAAGCAATTAGTCCAACAGGTGAACAGGCTGAGGAGATTGTCGCCCGCGTCAGAGCGGAGGAAGGTAAGCCTAGGCCGGAAAGGTCGACAAGGCGTGCGCCAGATACATCCCTCAAACAAACAAAGCGGAAGGATAATTTGGCAACGGAGACCAAATCTCCCGCCAAACCTCAATCAGGCAAGGCGAGTGGCTCTTCAAGCCAGCCACGCGCCAACAAGCAATATTCCTTCAAGGAAGAACATGTCGATTCGCTCTTTAAACTACTCAATAAGAGCAACCGACTGAAGCTCCCTGAAGCTCGACGCCCAGAGGAGGTCGGCAAGGCCGACAATCCCAACTACTGCATGTATCACAGGATGTTGGGACACCCCACCAAAAGCTGCTACGTCTTCAAGGACATCCTTCAGGCTCTGATTGACGCAGATGTGTTAAAGCTCCGACCAGAGGAGAAGAAGGTGACGGCTAATGTGACGTCGGTTCTCCAGTTCGGGAGACAACCTCCAACGCCTGCGGGGGTGACTCCTGTTCTGAAAGGAGAGCTGAGAGTGGTCAACACAGACCCTCACCAGCAGCATGATAAAGGCTTGGTACCCGTGCCTACACCTCAAGGGGAAATCATGTGGGTCCACCCTGACCTTGTCAATGAGCAGCAATGGACTACTGTGACCAACAGGAAATCCAAGGCAAGGCAAAAGCCTCATCCTGCAATGTAGTGGGTGCCTCCTCTCGAGAAGCGGAGACGGATATCCCTTCACTGACCGACTCAGAGGAGGAAACGATAGTCTTGGCCGCAGAGCCCAACCAACCGATGGCGGGAACCCGTTCAGGACAGGCGTACTTGAAACAGTACGACGAGACGGTGATAGCCCCTCCACAACCAACTGCGGAGCCAGTCAGGCCCTCCACAAAGCCACCTGTGGAAAAGCAGAAGGGGACTCGATTTTCTCGAGCCCTTCAAAAGGGCATCGCGGAAGGATCTACGACACCTTACCGCTTTAATGTCCTGGCTCAGTTGGCCAACATTCCGGCACGCATTACCTTGTATGAACTTCTTAGACTATCAAAGTCGACCAGGGAAGCTCTGTAAGAAGCTCTGGCAAATGCTGAGGTCTTCATGACCCAGGTGCCGAAGGAGGAAGATGTAGAGGATTGCCTCCACACCTCCCAGAATGCCCCCTGCATCACCTTCACGGCAGATGATATGCAGGTGAAAGGGAAGCATGATCGACCCCTGTACTTCACAGGGTATATTGGATCGTCCGAGGTAAACCGCATCCAGGTAGATCCAGGGTCCGCGTTGAGCATCATGCCTTGCCGGGTCATGCAACATCTCGGCATTCCTACCCATCGTTTGAGCCCCACCCAGACAACTATCTATGGTTCAATGCCAACCAGACCCATCCGATGGGGAAGATTAAGCTCAGGTGTCAAATTGGAAGTCTCAAGTCGGAAGTGACATGCTACATCATCGACGCCGACACTTCCTACAATCTATGTTGGGACGACCGTGGATCCACCGCAACTTCATCGTTCCCTCCACTCTCCACCAAGTCATGAAGTACATTGACGGGAGTGGAAATGTCCAGACGTTAATCGCCGAAAGGCATCCGTTCAAAGGGTCGAGAATTATTTCACCGACTCTTTGCTGTACCAAGATCCGGTGGAGACGGATGAAACCCCACAACCAGAGGAGCCAGACTCTGGTAATGAGGCTGACATTGAGCCTGAGAAAGAAGAGTACCTGTGGGAGTTAGAACCACTTGTAACGGGCACTAATAAACCCGATGTTGATAATACCACCGATGATGTAGGCGGTTGGTATATTAATGAAGATTTAGATTTTGCGTATTTTTCTGTGTGTGCTTCTGATTCAATACCGTCAGATACTAGCACTGATATAGATGACGATCTCTGGTCGGCAATGGGTGCCTTGACATCATTGCATGTACCAGTGAAATCGTCCTTCGAGACATACCAAGACAATGGTAATGCGCAAGAATCTATATTTATGGTTCCAGCAAGACGGAAAGGCCAAAAACTAATTCTTTTTGGGCGAATCTCGTCTGAACCAGCACCCCGTGACGAATCGGAAGGCGAGGAAGAATCCCCTCAGTTCGATCATTACGAACCAAAAGCACTCAAAATAATGAGATCCATGGGGTACGACCTGACCAACAAGCCCGGGTTGAACTTCGGCAAAGGAAGGAGGACGTTGCTTCAATCCTTTGTGCCGAAAGGGAAAGCCCCCGATTATTATCATCAGACACGCTGGGGGTTGGGCTATGTATCAACTCCGGTCCCATCAGCCTCCGATTCTCAAGAATCGTCGAGCAACGATTACTCTTCGGACACGTCATCTTGGGAGTCAGATGTCAGTGTCGGCAACATCTTCAAGGAACTTTCAGTGAACATGGTTTCGGCAAGCCACCTGGAAGATGGAAATAAAGAAATGATCCAATCCGATACAGATCCTTAGATCAAACATTTAAATGCTCTTTGGGATACCCGCTTTGAACAGCGCGAGCCACCCACAGAAGACAAGGTTGTTCAGATCAACTTAGGAGATGAGGCTAACCAAAGCCCATCTTCATAAGTGACGGCCTGTCACCTTCGGAGAAGAAAGATCTAATATCTCTTGTACAAGAGTATATAGACGTTTTCGCCTGGAATTACGAGGACATGCCTGAACTTGATCCTCAAGTGGCTATGCACCGCCTCAACATCAATCCGGACGTAAAACCTGTCAAACAACAGCAGCGACGGTTCCGTCCAGAGATAATGGAGGCAATTCAATCAGAAGTCAGAAAACTTATTGATTCTGGCTTCATCAGGGAAGAACAACATCCCGACTGGGTAGCCAATATCGTCCCCGTCGCCAAGAGAACGGGAAGATCTGGATTTGCATCGACTTCCGTGATCTAAACGAGGCTTGTCCCAAAGACGAATTCCCATTGCCAATCACAGATGTCATGATTGACAATACTTGTAGATTCGAACGAATGTCCTTCATGGATGGATTCTCAGGATACAATCAAATCAAAATGTATCCTGATGACGAAAAGCATACTTCCTTCAGAACTCCTCTAGGGGTATATTGCTACACCGTCATGCCCTTCGGACTGAAAAATGCAGGGGCAACATATCAAAGGGCCATGAACGTCATTTTCCATCAGCAAATACGCAAAACGGTGGAATGTTATGTTGATGACATCGCGGTAAAAAGCCGCACCAAAGGTGATCACATAGCAGACCTCAAGGTGGTCTTCGACATCATGCGGACTCATCAATTGAAGATGAATCCCACAAAGTACTTCCTGGGGGTGGCCAGTGGCAAATTCTTAGGATTTGTTGTAACATCCACCGGAATTCACTTGGACCCGGAAAAGGTTCGCGCTATCCAGGAGATGCAACCTCCAAGAAATCTCAGAGAACTCAGAGGATTGCAAGGACAATTGGCGTACATCCGCAGGTTCATCTCAAACCTTTTCGGAAGATGCCAACCTTTCGCTAAGCTGATGAAGAAGGGTGTCTCATTCACTTGGGATAACGCTTGCCAACAAGCGTTCGAGGAAATCAAGCAATACCTCACCCAACCACCAGTCCTTGCAGCTCCAGTAGCCGGAAAGCCGTTTCTGGTGTACGTCCGAGCAATGGATCATTCTTTGGGAGCTCTACTAGCTCAGAATGACGATCAGGGACGTGAGCAAGCAATCTACTATCTGAGTAGAACAATGATCGGAGCCGAACATCGGTATAACCCGATCGAGAAGGAATGTTTGGCACTAGTGTTCGCTATCCAGAAAATGCGACACTATCTGGTAGGCCAAACTATAAACGTCATATCAAAAGTCAACCCCCTGAGGTAACTTATGACTAAACCTTCATCGCTAAATGGCCGACTGGCAAAATGGGCCATATGCTCTCCCAATATGAGATGCGCTTTTTACCACAAAAGGCCATTAAGGGACAAGCAGTCGCGGATTTCCTAGCTGAGCACCCAGAGCCGAGGGCAGCCAAAGTCTACGAGGATCTCCCAGATGAGGTTGCTGAAGTCTGCCTGACTCAGACATCGTTCGAAAGTCAAGTATGGCAACTTTTCTTCGACGGTGCATCAAGAACAAGCCCGAGGGGACACTTAGTAGCAGGGGTAGGGGTAGTATGTTGGCCCAATGGCCTTCCACTCTAGTTTTGATGATGATCAACACTCATGTAGTTATGTTTACTAATATTCTTGTGTTTCTAAGTTTCAGATCATTAACAGGATATTAGGTTGGTGATTAGCTTCAACAAGATGATTAGAAGCTATTCTTGATGATTCCGGTGCCAAAGCTTAAAGATCATACCTTTTGCACTTGGAGAATCACGGAGTTTGGACCGAGTCTACTTGAAGATGAAGATCGTCAAGAAGACTTAGGTATCTAGTTTAGAGTTTGTGTTTAGATCCATATTTGTAAAGCTTAGTTTAGTTGATATGCTCAAGTGCACAAAACACACACGTTTCATGATTTGGTTTTTGGTTTTCATGAATAATAGATCAAAACAAGTTTACCTTATACCTATGTATATTAGATATGTTCTAGATATACATACATGCTTTAAACTTGCTAGACAAACTTATTTTGACTATCCTATTCATGTTTTGGAAAATTCTAGTTTAATAAAATACAAGTTTTGTTTTTGACAAAATTGGCAAGACACAAAAATGAATTGATATGATTGATATATGTCTTGAAATTTTTATCACAAGTTTGGTTATCAAAGTAAAATGATAAAACAAGTTTTAGAAAAACATATTTTTAGAAAAAACAGTTTTTATTGTGATTAAAACTATTTTTTAGATTTACTGTGAATTTATGGGATTTTTATTGAGTGAAAAGACCTATTTTCAAATCCCGTATCTGTGCAGAACTGAGGACTGGCTGACAGGCCAAGTCGGTCGACCGGACCGGTCGACCGCACCAAGGGCTGGTCGACCGGGCCGGTCGACCAACGTGCACAGACGTGCACGTCTGTTAGGCACAGACACGGTCGACCGGGACGGTCGACCGAGTTGAGAGCTCTGCTCTCGGGTTTTTTCGGTCGACCGGGCCGGTCGACCGCTGCTTGCCCAACGGTCACAATTTTGACCGTTGGCGGTCGACTGGACCGGTCGACCGGTGGCCTGTCAGGCTGCCACATCAGCCTAACGGCTAGTTTTTCCTAGGGGCTATATATCCCCATTTCTCCCTTGTTTTGGCTAAGATTTTTAGAGCTAAAAATTCCAGACTTTCTCTAGTGTTTAAAAGAGTTTTAAAAGGGTTTTTAAGCCAAAAAGATTTCATCTTATTTGTTTTTGGGTTTTTGGAAAATCAAAGAAAGCTAGGGTTTTGGGATTTTGATTTGGTATTTCATTTTCTATCATATACAAGAGATTTCCCAAGTAGTTTTTCTTTGTTGCTTGTTTCCAAAACACTTTGAAACCACACTTGAGCTATATCTTCTATCCTAAACTATTTAGGATCTTGTTTTTGTGGAAAAAGAAAAAGGAAAGTGGTTTGTGGTTGAAATATACCACTTGTTGTAAACCTTGATTTCTTGAGTTGCTCCTCTTTGGTAGAGGTGGAGATTGTTGTATTGGGTTGTTGGTTTGGATCCCTCTTAGGTAGAGGTGATAGTGTTTGGTTGTGAGCCTCTTCGGTAGAGGTGTGTGGATTGGTTGTTGTATTGGCTATGGGCCTTGCCCCTCGGTTGTGAGGTGGTTGTTTGAGAGAGGAGTTTGGTACTCCTAGTGTTGTAAGAAATCCTCTTCGGTAGATGTTCCCTCGGTAGGAGTTGAGATAGTGGAAATCCTACACGGTGGTGTAGGCGGGGATGTAGAGCAAGGTGCTCGAACCTCGAAACAAATCTTGGTGTTTGCGATTGCTCCCATTGTCTCTCTAACTCTCTCTCATTTACTTTGTGCAAAGCATCATACTTCATCTCATATCATACTTGCTTGTGTTGAGCATATTTCTTATTGCCTTGCATTAATTCATATAGCTATATCCTTGATTGCTTGGCTTGATTGTGTGTGCACATATTTCATATTGCTTGGATTGCTTGTGTGTGTGTGCCTAACTTGTACTCATCCAACAAGAGCTTCACATAGCGCCTCAACCCATTTCAAGGGGAATCAAGGGGAGTTAGTCCAGAGCCTCGCAAGGGGAATTCGGCTACACTTGTTGTATTGTATTAGTTTTTTCATAATTTGCATTAGCTTCCGCATTTAGCGCACTTAGTTTGCATTGAGTTTCTTAGATTAGCAATTACACCTATTCACCCCCCCTCTAGGTGTTTTTCAATTGGTATCAGAGCTAGTGCTCCTGATACTTAGGCTTAACATCCTAGGAGTGATCCTTTGATTGCTAATCTCATTTGCATTTGCTTGTTTGCACACATTTAGTTTATACCATGGACTTCATGACCCCTCCTAGCTTTGACCCTTCCAACATTGATGTTTGGAAGTATAGGATGTCCATGTACCTAAAAACCTAGGTTTGCATGTCTTCCTTGCCGCCACCAAGAGATGTTATCTTGGTGATTGCAATCATATAGGGGCCAATGCACAAGCCCTAGAGGCTATTAGAAGCACACTTCCTAAAGATTATCTTTTATGTGTTTCTAATCTTGATTCCGCTTTTGCAGTGTGGAACAAATTGACAACAACCACCACCTCCAAGCTTCAATTGCCAATCCAAGAAGAGGAATCTAGTGGAGAATCCGATCCACAATGCTTCATGGTCCAAGAGAATGACTCCCTTGAGGTACAATCGGAAACTCAACTAGATAGTAATGATTGTGCTAGTTCTTCAAATGATTTTGTTGATCCTCATGCTTTGAATGAAGAACTTTCCATTGTTTGTGAAAACTAATAGAAAATTATAATTTGTTGAAAAAGAAAAGTCTAGGCATTAATAATGAAAATAAAAATTTGATTGCTAGACTTGATGTTGTTTTGCAAGAGAAAGAGGAGATTGCTAATGAGAGGGATTCATTAAAATCTCAACTTGATCTTGCACTTAAAGAAAATTATCTTTTAAAGTCTAAAAATGATTGCCATGCTATTTTGAAGAAAAATGAAAATTTGTCTTCTAAAGTAGATTTTGTTTTAAAAGAGAATGTTGTTTTGAAAAAACAAAATCATTTCTATTTCCAATGATTTAAATGTTGCTTAGAGAAAAATATTGTTTTGCAAAATAAGATTGATTCTCATGTTTGCCAT
This sequence comes from Agave tequilana, assembly GCA_038442645.1. Classification (NCBI taxonomy): domain Eukaryota; kingdom Viridiplantae; phylum Streptophyta; class Magnoliopsida; order Asparagales; family Asparagaceae; genus Agave; species Agave tequilana. The sequence continues at coordinate 15,350 of JAVJIF010017105.1, forward strand.
GCTAGTGTAGCTTCTTCATCTAGTCTACCTAATGCATGTACCTCTTCTTCTAGGATTAATGATGATATTTGTATGTTAAAGAAGAGAGTAGATTGTTTGGGCTCCACTATGAGCCAATGTGCCATGAACCACACACGGTTGGAAACCTTGGTTCGAAAGAAACAAGTTCCATCCTTTATGCATGCACACCCATCACGGCATACACATGCTTCACACGGACACCATCAACACAAGTATGTTCATGTGTACACATGTACACATTGTGGCCGAAAAGGCCATCTTGCTAAATTTTGCTATGATCGTTTACATGTTGAAAATTTAGCCAAGAAATTTGTTTGGGTTAGAAATGAGACTAACCCCCATGGACCCAAAAGAGTATGGGTACCAAAGACCACCACCCCTAAAGTTTTTGATGTAGGTGTGGGCTCTCACATGACGTGAGAGTGATAGCACCTTGGAGTAGATGCGTTCCGGACTTAAAGGAAATCAATTGGATGCATCACTTTCAAGGGAAGAGATGGTGGAGAGGACCACCAAGTTTTGGAGACAAGAGAGTTGCCTTGAGGTTTTGGTAACGATTCCTAAACTCCCATGCTTTCATATTCATTTGATTATGGCATGTTTTTGATGTCTATGGATTAGTATGTTCATTCCATGTTTTTAGATCCTTGACATACATGTATAGTATTTGAGACACATATGCTTATATGAACCCATATTTAGTGTTCTCACTTTTGTTTAAGCTATAATGTACATCATGAATCTAATACATGTGAATTTACATAGTAATCATGTTTTAGTTTTATCATGATGACTTTTATATTTGTTTGATGCTTCATGTTTTGAATATATGTTTAGATGTTTGTTTTCATTAAGACTAGTTATATACTTGTACATAGAGTGGGCTACAAATAAATCTATATATGTTGAGCTTGATTGCTTATTTGAACCCATTAGATGTGCTAGTATAGTCTAGTTTTGATGATTCATACATTTCAAACTTGTATTCCATTTTTGGATTTGTTTTATGATTGTGTGTTTCACTTCATGTATATGTTTGTATTGCCAAACTTTAAGATATACATGTATACCCCTTGAGTCATTTGCCTTTCATGCAAATCTATATTTGGACTCAATTGTGTTTAGGGATATGTATGTATACTTCATGTTTGACAATTCATACATATACCTTGAAATGAAATTTGTTGTGATGAAAATTTAGTTTTTCATGATTCATGTATTTATGTTTAACTTCATGTATATGTCTATCTAGTTCAAACTAATCTTATACATATACATCTTTTTGAGCCACGTGCCTTCATGAATATACATTTAGTGGACTCGTTGAGTTTTGGATATGTATGTATATTTTAGCTTGTATTAGACATACATATGCCTTGAAGATTAAATAAGGAGTTTTATATGATTTTTCATGTTTTTGATAGAATTATGTTTTAAGGAATAATTGAGCTTAATGAATATTTTTCATGATTATGATCTTCACATATTATTTGTACACTCATATCTATTGCTCATGTTTTGTTTCTCATGAGTTATGCTTTATTGGTTAGAGTGATGATTATCATGTGAATTTCAATTTTGTTTTATTCCTTGCTTGAAGGATTTCGTGCTAGTTAACAAGTTTTCCATTTAACTAGTTGCGGTGTTCTTCATTTTGGTAGTGATTTTTAAACAAAACTACATTTTCAAATCTATCTTTGAAAACCCCTACCATCCAAGGGCGGTAGGATGGGAGATCATGTTCATGTATGCCCTAAATTGAAAATCTTTAAAACTTGAATTATGATTGGGTGGTAGATAATATGATGTATACACTTGAACTTATTGTTATGTCAATTGGTATCATTGAACTCTTTCAATTGGTATCATTTTGATCTTCTTGTATACTCATATATGTTTTGTATGTATGTATGCTTTAAATTCCAAGTATATCAATTTCTATTGGTATCTATCTTTCATACATATATATGTTTGTGTTTATGCTAGTGCTTGAGTTTCAATTTTGTTTAAATTGATTACTTTTAAATTGTTATCAAGACTATGCATGTATTTAGTTTGTTTTTCATAAAGGGGGAGAAAATTTGATTTTGTACTTCAATTGGTATTTGTACTCCCACTCTTTATGATTAAAAGTTGTTATTTTGAACATATGAAATCAACATCAAAATGAAATATATTCTTACAATTGGTATCAAAATTTGTGTTTAGACATTCAAAATTGTTATGTTGTTTTACAATTGGTAATTTGTTATGTTTAATTACAATTGGTATTTTCAAAATTTTGTTTAAAGAAAATATTCAAAGTTTTGATTTGTATTTCCTATATGCAAGGAGAGCTTAACATCTCTCTTACATATAGATTCATGTTGAGTATATTATAAATTGAGGAGCTTGACAACTCTTCTTTATATGATATACGTGTGTAGGGGGAGCTTCACATCTCCTCTTATGCATTACATAATATGTGTTATGTGAATTGGGGCTTGTCATCCCTTCTTCATGTAATGCATATGTGTAGGGAAGCTAACTTAGCGTCTTCCTCTTCATGAATGTATATAGCATATAACATATATTGATTCTTATTTATTGGTATCAAGATGCTTCATTGACATATTTTTAATTGATATCATGTTTGTAGTCACCCCTTATTGATTTTGTTTTTTTGTTTTAGACAAAAAAGGGGAGAACATTGTCTTTTATTGTTTTGTTTGCATAAAGGGGAAGAAAGATTTTACCCTCGTTTTATTTATGGTTTTGATTACCCTTTGTTGATGATTGACAAAAAGGGGGAGAAAGATTTATGAAGTTTTATATGCATGCTTATGTTTATGCATATATTATGTTTTAATCTCAAGAATCTCAAGAATATTAAGTTTAATTGATTTATAGAGTTTGCTTTGTAATTGGTATCTAGAGCTTATTTTGTTTTGAATATTCCATTTGATATCTAGAACCATTTATTGTTTATGCATATGCATGTTTCATGTTTAATATTCATTGCATATATTTATTGTTTATCCCTATGCATGAGTTAAGGGGGAGCTTCCTTGAAGCTTATCTTTAATCCATGCATATATAACTCCATGAGTTTTGTCATCATCAAAAAGGGGAGATTGTTGGCCCAATGGCCTTCCACTCTAGTTTGATGATGATCAACACTCATGTAGTTATGTTTACTAATATTCTTGTGTTTCTAAGTTTCAGATCATTAACAGGATATTAGGTTGGTGATTAGCTTCAACAAGATGATTAGAAGCTATTCTTGATGATTCCGGTGCCAAAGCTTAAAGATCATACCTTTGCACTTAGAGAATCACGGAGTTTGGACCGAGTCTACTTGAAGATGAAGATCGTCAAGAAGACTTAGGTATCTAGTTTAGAGTTTGTGTTTTAGATCCATATTTGTAAAGCTTAGTTTAGTTGATATGCTCAAGTGCACAAAACACACACGTTTCATGATTTGGTTTTTGGTTTTCATGAATAATAGATCAAAACAAGTTTACCTTATACCTATGTATATTAGATATGTTCTAGATATACATACATGCTTTAAACTTGCTAGACAAACTTATTTTGACTATCCTATTCATGTTTTGGAAAATTCTAGTTTAATAAAATACAAGTTTGTTTTTGACAAAATTGGCAAGACACAAAAATGAATTGATATGATTGATATATGTCTTGAAATTTTTATCACAAGTTTGGTTATCAAAGTAAAATGATAAAACAAGTTTTAGAAAAACATATTTTTTAGAAAAACAGTTTTTATTGTGATTAAAACTATTTTTTAGATTTACTGTGAATTTATGGGATTTTTATTGAGTGAAAAGACCTATTTTCAAATCCCGTATCTGTGCAGAACTGAGGACTGGCTGACAGGCCAAGTCGGTCGACCGGACCGGTCGACCGCACCAAGGGCCGGTCGACCGGGCCGGTCGACCGACGTGCACAGACGTGCACGTCTGTTAGGCACAGACACGGTCGACCGGGACGGTCGACCGAGTTGAGAGCTCTGCTCTCGGGTTTTTTCGGTCGACCGGCCGGTCGACCGCTGCTGCCCAACGGTCACAATTTTGACCGTTGGCGGGCGACCGGACCGGTCGACCGGTGGCCTGTCAGGCTGCCACATCAGCCTAACGGCTAGTTTTTCCTAGGGGCTATATATACCCCATTTCTCCCTTGTTTTGGCTAAGATTTTTAGAGCTAAAATTCCAGACTTTCTCTAGTGTTTAAAAGAGTTTTAAAAGGGTTTTTAAGCCAAAAAATTTCATCTTATTTGTTTTTGGGTTTTGGAAAATCAAAGAAAGCTAGGGTTTTGGGATTTTGATTTGGTATTTCATTTTCTATCATATACAAGAGATTTCCCAAGTAGTTTTTCTTTGTTGCTTGTTTCCAAAAACACTTTGAAACCACACTTGAGCTATATCTTCTATCCTAAACTATTTAGGATCTTGTTTTTGTGGAAAGAGAAAAAGGAAAGTGGTTTGTGGTTGAAATATACCACTTGTTGTAAACCCTTGATTTCTTGAGTTGCTCCCTCTTTGGTAGAGGTAGAGATTGTTGTATTGGGTTGTTGGTTTGGATCCCTCTTAGGTAGAGGTGATAGTGTTTGGTTGTGAGCCTCTTCGGTAGAGGTGTGTGGATTGGTTGTTGTATTGGCTACGGGCCTTGCCCCTCGGTTGTGAGGTGGTTGTTTGAGAGAGGAGTTTGGTACTCCTAGTGCTGTAAGAAATCCTCTTCGGTAGAGGTTCCCTTGGTGGGAGTTGAGATAGTGGAAATCCTACACGGTGGTGTAGGCGGGGATGTAGAGCAAGGTGCTCGAACCTCGAAACAAATCTTGGTGTTTGCGATTGCTCCCATTGTCTCTCTAACTCTCTCTCATTTACTTTGTGCAAAGCATCATACTTCATCTCATATCATACTTGCTTGTGTTGAGCATATTTCTTATTGCCTTGCATTAATTCATATAGCTATATCCTTGATTGCTTGGCTTGATTGTGTGTGCACATATTTCATATTGCTTGGATTGCTTGTGTGTGTGTGCCTAACTTGTACTCATCCAACAAGAGCTTCACATAGCGCCTCAACCCATTTCAAGGGGAATCAAGGGAGTTAGTCCAGAGCCTCGCAAGGGGAATTCAGCTACACTTGTTGTATTGTATTAGTTTGTTCATAATTTGCATTAGCTTCCGCATTTAGCGCACTTAGTTTGCATTGAGTTTCTTAGATTAGCAATTACACCTATTCACCCCCCCTCTAGGTGTTTTTCATAGTACTTGTATCCCCATAAAATTATGTCATTCCCCGAGCTGTCTCATTAACTGAGCCCTGTTCCAACAATGTGGTGGAGTACAACGCTCTTTTGATTGGGATGCAATTCGCCGACGAGATTGGCGTTAAAAATCTCGAGGCATACGGCGACTCCAAGCTCATCGTCAGCCAAGTTCGCGGGGAGTACGAAGTCAGACATGAAGACTTAGTACCCTATTACAACGCGACTATCCGCATGGCCGAAGGGTTTACAAGCTTCTACATCGACCATGTACCGCGCAGGCAAAATGCGCACGCAGATGCACTCGCATCCCTGGCTGCCTCCTTAGCTCTTCCAGCTGGAGCAATGGAGAAGATATTCGTCTACAGTCACGACCTGTATTGTCCGAGAAATGCTCTCGAGGACTATCAGGAGTCAACGGGAGGTCGTCACCGCGAAGAAGCACTTGAAGCATCAACCGGTCCAGAGCTTAAAGACTGGCGATTCCCCTATATCGACTACGTCTTATACGACATCCTGCCTGAAGACACCAAAGAGGCGGTTGCCATTCGAAGGAAAGCCCCCAAATTCTATTATAATGCGATTACGCGAACATTGTATCGTCGATCGCATGACGGGATCTTGCTCCGGTGCCTCTCACCAAAGGAGGCTCAAGAGGTATTGAAAGAAGCCCACGACGGCATGTGTGGAGCCCATCAACCTGGCCCAAAACTGGCACATCGACTCCAAAGATTGGGTTACTACTGGCCCAAGATGATTGCCGATGCCGTCACTTATGCCAAGAAATGTCACGCCTGCCAAGTGCACGGCGACTTCATCCATCAAGCACCAGGGTACCTCCACTCTACGGCCTCTACCTGGCCATTTGAAATGTGGGGCATGGACGTGGTTGGTCCTATCAGCCCACCATCATCAAAAGGACATCGGTTCATTTTGGCAATAACCGATTATTTCTCCAAATGGGCCGAAGCCATCCCTTTGAAGGAGGTCAAATCGTCGAACGTGATCAAATTCGTGAAACACCATGTTATTTACCGTTTCGGCGTACCTCGGCGAATTGTCCACGACAATGGGCCTCAGTTCATTAGCCAGGCTTTCCAGAGATTCTGTGCCAAGTTCAGAATCCAGAGTGTGTCCTCAACGGCATACTACCCCGCCGCTAATGGCCTAGCAGAAGCTTTCAACAAGACTATTGGCAAGCTTCTCAAGAAGTTCGTCTCGAAAAGTCAACGAGACTGGGACGACAAGTTGGGTGAATGCTTATGGGCTTACCGCACGACTGTGCAAACCCCAACTAAAGCTACGCCATTTTCTTTGGTCTATGGGTGTGAAGCCGTGCTCCCACTAGAGATCCAAATTCCATCTCTACGCGTCGCCTTGACAGCGGAGATGACAACAGAGGAGAAGCATCGACAGCGACTCCAAGAACTGGAGGCCTTAGATGATAAGCGTCTGCAGGCCCAACAGCAAATCGAGCTCTACCAAGCTCGAATTACCATAGCCTTCAACAAGAAAGTTAAAGTGCGAACTTTCAAGAAAGGCGATCTTGTCTTAGCCGTCAGAAGACCAATGGTAATGACGCACAAGACAAAAGGAAAATTCCAACCCAAATGGGAAGGACCATTTGTAGTAGAGTCAGTCTACTCAAATGGGTCATATCGCCTCATAACCCCAAATGGCGATACACTTATGATGCCGATCAATGGCAGGTTCCTGAAGAAGTACTATCCTTAGATGGTATTCTTCCGCTGATCAAGTTAAAAATACACCTCTGATCAAAACAAGAAGAGCTTCTTCATTAATATCCGACGCCCCCGACAGCTAAGGATAGAAGAAAATGTTGGCTTTTAAGTCCAACATAAGTCTTCGACAACTCATCATGCTGAGGGGAATAGCATGGCTAGCCCAACTCAAACGGTAGTTGGTAAAGGCACCTCAAACCCGTTGACAGCTGAGGATTTGCTAAAAATCCTAAGGGACACGTTCCCATTTGATCCGACGCCCCCGACGGCTAAGGATAGAAGAAAATGTTGGCTTTTAAGTCCAACATAAGTCTTCGACAACTCATCATGCTGAGGGGAATAGCATGGCTAGCCCAACTCAAACGGTAGTTGGTAAAGGCACCTTAAATCCGTTGATAACTGAGGGTTTGCTAAAAATCCTAAAGTGGACTTGGCTCCACTCTTTCCTCCAAAATCCCCTACCAATTCTCATCCACAGAATGGTAGGTCTACAAAATACAACCATTACTAAGTTAACACTATACCTCTGGTAATGAAAACTTTTCAATATTCCTTGTCGAGTACAAATTTTGTTTGTCAACTCTACACGGAGTATCAAATTTTCAAATCCGCCAAGTTAATACTACACCTCTGGCACTTCAAAATTTTCGCTTGTCAATTCTCATCAATAGAATGACAGGTCCTCAAATTACTCTTACCATGAGTCAATCTTTGTCAAGTTAATATCACACCTCTGACAAGTTACTGTTAAAGTTTAACACCACACCTCTAAACAGTAATCAAGTTTCTGCCAGGTTTAATATTACACCTCTGACAGTCACTTTTCTTCAGACTTCCACACCGAAGCTGAAATGGATGATGCTAAGTTAACACCACACCTCTAGCATCCAAGTCATTGCTAAGTTCAACAATACACCTATGGTCATGACTTTCCCTCGGACTTCCTTATGCAAGCTGAGATGACCAATGCTAAGTTCAACATTACACCTCTAGCATTACCCTCACTGTCAAGTTAAACATTACACCTATGATAGTGACACTTTTGAGTTAAGTTAATATCACACCTCTGACTCACATCCTTGTCAAGTTAACATTACACTTCTGACAAGACCACTTCCAACCCGTTAAGTTAATATCACACCTCTGACGGTAACAAACTTTCCTAGATTCCCCACGAGTCTAGTCCCACTTGTTATTCTCTTCAACAGAATAACAAGTCTACCTAAAAACATTGTTAGGTTAATACTATACCATCAACAGTGTTTCCATCAAATCCCTAGTTGAGCTCAATCAAGTTAATCCCAAACACTTGATAAAAGTTCACCCTCCCTGGGGGTACCAATTCTACTTGTCACTTTCTCTTATAAAGTGGCGGGTCCATCAAAAATTTCACCTCTGTCAAGTTAATATTACACCTCTGACAGTATCATGAGAGTTCCTGAAATAGGATCTTTTCTCCACAAAATTTGACTTGTTAAAATTTTCATTTTTGATAAGCCAAAGATTCTTTGCTTCTATGCGTCTGACCAAAAGAGACAAAAAAGAGTTCAAGACAATAGAAGGGACAAAAAGAAAAGTGTCACTTTTATTTATATCCAGGCATATGAAAGTGATACAAAAACGCTCTCTTATACAATAAGATTGAGTGTTACAGTCAAAACGCTCTCTTTCAATAAGATGGAGTGTTACAATTGAGGAGTACAAAGAAATCCCTCTCCCTCTCAGAGGTTCCACTCACTCCTTAAAGCCGCGTCTGATTCCAAGTGCGCGATGTTTTGTGCCTACAATAGAAGCTGGTTACACCACGATGCATGATGTAAACATCGAAAGAGCCCTAGCTGACTAAGCTAAGAGCAATGGTGTTCTTGAGGTCCGGTGGAAGCAGAAAGTCCGGCAACCCTTCGTTTATGAACATCTCTTCCCCCAGCAGACCATCCAGCAGACATGAGGAGTCCTTGATGTTACTTCTGGGGTGGGAGAGGAAGAGGATCCTACCTGCCGCCGTGTCCACCGTAACCTCCTCGCCGCCATACTTACCCTGACCATCTCTTGCCAACAGGCATGATTGGTGCAGTGGATCTGAAGAGACCTTGGCGAGAGTCGATTCCTCATCAGGGACATAATATATTCCCTTGTGGACGACGAGGACCATAATATATTCCCTTGTGGACGAACATCGAACAAGTTCGCCGTCCGATACATTCTCCCACGGACTTAGCGAACATGAAGAAGGATGACTAAGCCTACCTGCAAAAAAGCAAACAGGGAATCAGACAATTCAGAGCTTAGTACACTTCAACAGAAGAAAAACTAAGTCACAGACGCAGCTATTGTCAAAGACTGCAGACGCGGGAATCATCCGCGCAACAAAATTGTCAAAGACTGCAGACGCGGGAATGATCCGCGCAGCAAACCAAATCCCCGCGGTGACTGCAGACGCACACACAGGATTCAAACACAGTCTAAGATTTGCATCTGCGAAACACGATAAGACTCAGACGCCGAAAACTGCCATCTCTCTGTTGGAGGAACAGGAGTTGCAAGATTCGGGTCTGAAGCCTTCAACCCGAGTTGGAATTCATCCAAGTCAGTGGCCTTAAAACGCGAGCTTCATGGGTAAAGCCGCGGCCAAGCACCAAAGACTTCTATATTCGCGTCCAAGGAAGTTTAAGTCGGCGGCGCAAATTCCAGAAGGAATGCACCAACCACAACTTCACAAGAAGGTCCAGATGATATCTCTTTAAGGGGCGTACTGAAATTCAAACTTGGTTGGATCTAAAATGTCATGGTAAGTGGGCATGGCATACCCGCAGAAGCCTCTGTTAAGAGTTGAACTATCTGCATTGAGACGAGGACGTAAAAAGTGCTCAAAGAAACGCTTCCAGCCATTGAAATCACTTGACAGTGATAATCTATTGAAGAGACCAAACAGAAGCATGAAAGCTCTGGGTCATCTTCATCCACAGAGGCACCTTCATCCATGGAGGCAACCCCTGATAGGGTCCTTGAAGGGAGAAGGTAGAATCCCTCAGAGTACTCGTTCTCAAACAGAGCGCGGTCTAAGCAGCCGCTGTTAAAGAAAGGGGGTGAGTCCTATTTATAGGCAACTCCTGATAGCGGTCATTAATGGTTCATTAATTAAAACCGCCGGCCTTAATGACCGCACGACCGCCAAAACCCAATGGGAGGCTGACGCGTGGAACGTCGCTTCGGGAAGCGTCGCAAGCGCTGATCTCAAACCGTCAGCGCCGGTTTTGCATTAAAGGGCATTAACGCCCAAGCTCAATGGGAAACCGACGCGTGGACATCTGCTTCGGGAAACAACGGATGACCCGATTTCCCAATCGTTAGCGAAGACTTGACGGTCAAAGATCTCTAAAAATCTTTAAGTCAGGCTGCATTAAACACAGATAGGGATGCCGCGTCCGGCTGCATTGAACGCAGATGGGAAGCCGCGTCCAAGAATCTGCGTCACCTTTCTCAAATTGGAAGGCGTTCACCTGCGTTTTAAAGGAGCGTCCACATGACTCAAAGTCGCGTCCCTTCAGCAAACGGGGCCCTTTCTAAGGGAAAACACTTAGTCCATTCTGAGATTAGTGGAAAATACGCAAGGCTGCGTCCCTCGCATCCGCTCAAGTCGCGTCTTCATTGACAGGACAAATTCGCGTTACTCAAAGCCGCGTTTGTCCCCACGGATCAATGCCGCGTCTCAAAGGACTTAGTTCTATCTGAGTTCTTATGAACTGATGACCGCGTCTCCCTATGGATTGACGCTGCGTCTCAGTGAAATCTAAGTTCCTATGGAATGATGACCGCGTCTCACCCTGTGATTGACGCAGCGTCTCATCAAAAGGACTTAGTCCTATCTAAGCTCCTATGGACGGATGACCGCGTCTCACTCTATGGATCAATGCCGCGTCTCAGCAAGCTCGACGCCGCGTCTCATTGAAGGAACTTGGTCTTACCTAAGTTCAGTATTCACAGCCAGTGATCAGGGAGTTGAATTCATCCACAGCTAAACAAAGAAGATGGGACAAAAACTTCAAAAACTTTTATTATATCGAAAATAGTAAAAGTGGATACAAACACTCTAGTAGAGTGTCCTCTTCTTTACAAAAAAAAAAAAAAAAGGAAGAAGGGGAAAAGGCTAAAAGTCTTGATCTGGCAAAGAACGGATGCGCTCCCTGAGACGATGCATCTCGTGCTGACGTGCCTTCTCAGCCTCCATCATGGCTTGGACCCGCAGCTCCTCTTCAGATAAAAAGGGTTTTGCAGCCAGCTGTGCTCGCAGAGATTCCAACCTGGAGGAGTGAATGATCTGGCTTTCTTCAGCTCGTGCCTTCGCAGCTTGTTGCTCCTCCAGCCTCTTCCGGACGGTGACAAGCGTCCTCTCATTATCAGCGATTATGGCTTCCGCCTTAGCGATAACAGACCGAGCATTGGTAATGGCGAGCTCTGCGTTTTGCCGGATGAACTCGGATTCCATTGAATCGTCAGCCAGTTTCTGACATTCAGCTTGGGAACGCTCGAGATTGCGGACCTCTTCAGCAACTTGTGCTTCCACCTCCTGTCGCTCTTGTTCCTGGGTGGCTAGGAGCCTAGTCAAGATGACCTGGGCTTCTTGAGAAGAACTAGCATTGTCCAAAGACTTCAGCTCTTTCAGGTCACTTCCCAGTCGCTCCACCAACAGCATACACGACTTGGCAAGCAAGGAGCCTCTGGTTAATTCGATGTTACCGGCCATGTTTCTGAGAAACGTCCGGGCAAAGTCAAAAGAGCTACGCCCAGACAGGATAAAATCGATGCACGATCGCATCGCGTCAAGGAACTACTGCACCGTTTTGCGTGTCAGGAAATCCATGGTGTCATCACCCGAGGTACTCCCCGACCCCCTTTCTATCATGAAGAAAGGGGTGCAAGCCGGCTCTTTTGCGCGAGAGTCGTGTTGACCGGCGATACGGCAAGAGCGAGACTGGCCACTGGCGCTTCCGGAAGTGTTATCGCTGCAGGAGCCTCCACAGCTAATGATGGAGTAGTAAGCGCAACCTCTGGAAGGTCCAGAGATGTTGAATCCTTGGGCGAGCCCAGCGGAGTGGAAGTCTCCCTGGCTTCAATAGTAACCTCTTCACCCTGCAGAGTGGATTCTTCCCCAGCCTTAGGAGTTGCCTCTTCTTCCGGCAAAATCGAAGGCTCCCCAATTTCAGTAGTTGCCCTCTCTGGAATTATCTCGGCAACTGAAGCCTTGACTCCTTCGGACTGGGTCAGCTCTTTTACCGTCTCCTCGATATGCGAGGAGATCACAGCTTCAATGTTCCCGGCCGACCCTGCAGCATAAAAGAAGAATGTTAAAACATCCTCTTCAAAATGAAAAGGGAAATTAGGTCAAAAGGTGAAAAGAGTACCTTCAGTGGGAGTAATCACCAGCTGTGATACCGTTGATGGCTCACCCCCGTATATTTCTTCCTCTGAGATGTGGGAGAACTTACTCGGATCAGGAAGAGCGGGTTCATCGCCGTAGTCGACCTCGTCTTCAAACTAGCTCTCCCCTGAGAGTGAGGAAGACGATAGCACCCCGCATGAGACTTCTGCAGCCGGAGCCTTGCCACCAATTACCCCAGTGGTAGGACTGGGGTCAACTGCCCGAGGACTGGAAATGAAGACACAAGGTGACCCAGGTTGCTGTGCCTCATCTCTCCCTTCATGAGCAAGTAAAATCCGGGTTGAACTGAAATCCCCAGAATATCGACATCTCCTCCACTCATGATGTCGACCTCTAGCTGCTCATCCTCGTCAGCGGTGGTGGCTCTGTCAACGAGCTCCCCTTCTTCCGTAGACCTATGGTCTCTGCTGCTCGACCTAGGGGCACGGACTAAAGGAACATCCTCTTCAGCTATATCTTCTTCCCTCGGTACCTCAACGACAGCAGGGATGTCTTCGGATTGGGAGACTTCGGTTGTCGAGTCTCTCCGAACCTTCTTGGGAGCAGTTTCAGCAGTTGAAGCAGAGCGTTGACGACGCTTGCTTACCACCTGTCGAGCCCTTGCTGCTTGCGGCTCCTCCCTTGTTGGTCGCGGCTCCGCCCTTATTGCTCGTGGCTCCCTTCCCGACCTTCTCCTGACCTCCTTCTGGGCCTTCAGGTACTGGTCGGTGAGTTTCGAGGGCTTACCAGACTCTGACCTTGCCTCGAGATTTGCATTGATGCTCTCAATACATGAAGACCCCGGAGCGAAATCCGGTGACTGGTTAACCTGAGAATACCAAGTGCAGAAGCTGAAGCTCATACGAGACTTGGACCCCTCGATAGGCAAGCGAAAGGTTGCTCCCGTCCCTCCGGCCACACTGTAGTACCAAGCCCGAGCACCTTCGAACAAGTTCCCTTCGAAGGCAAGTCGAGCATTGGGATTCCCGACGTACAGTTGATCGTAGCCGAACTGTCGAGCGAAACGATTCGGCATGTACGGCTCGATAGTGCATGAAGTCCCTTGCCAGAAAAGCACATATCCGGGCCGAATATTGATCAACCACCAGAAGACTCCCGCGGACAACCTCGTGAAGCCATCTGGGCCCGCGGAATCAGTAAATAGATCCCGAAAGATGCACCAGAGATCTCGGGGAAGCAGCGATGGAGCTGGTAATTCGCAGGATCTGAAAGTCGCTTTCGGATGTAATATATATAAAGATCACGCCAGCTCGAATCCTCCAACCGCTGTACAAAAGGGACGGAACTCTCCCTCCAACACACTGCCGTCATCAGAGAAGGGCAGTGCATCACGTACCAAGCCATGAGGTACGTATAAGGCAGCTCGATCCGAGGGTTGGGGCGCTTCACCGTCGGATTCCCCTCTGAGTCAACATATGGCTTGCCGTGGGAGTCGACAGTTTTCGGCGCCTCGCAGAAACTCTTGGTTAGCGCCCGCAACCCGCTCTGAATGCCAGCCACCACGGCCGGGAGAAGGGCTATAGGGTTGCCATGGGCCAGGAGCACCGTCGGGTACACCACGTCAGCAACAATAGCTTCATGTGGCAGCGTGGGCACCACACAACGCTTTAGCCACAGCATCAAGAAGCCTGCCAACAGTGCCCTGTCGGAGATAGGGGTCCGGGCTTGATGGTGGAAGCTTTCGAAAACCAGGTCAGGGTCGAAACCGTCCTCGTTCGAAACCATGGTGTAGAAGCCTTCAGGAGCCTGGGTGATCCTGTCTTCAATTTCCTCGTCGGAGCTGGGAGCCAGTCGGGTTATCGGATGGTCTTTCTTGTTGACACCGTTAAACAAGTAGCTGGCCCAAGACAGTTGCTTGACTCCCTGCGACCTCCAGGCGGTTAACTGACCGCAAATGTAGAAGTGACACATCACTTCCCAGTAAGTCTCGTACACCCGAGGAAACTCTTTCTTCAGGAGGTGGAGCTCCTCAGTGGTCGGGACATATTCCTCATAGGGAATGTCCCCTGTTGCCAGCCCCGAGACCTCATGTAGCTCGTGCAGTGAAGGCTCATCTCTCCGACCGGGGTAAAGAATGTCCCCGTCAGAGGATTGTAGCGCTCCAAGACCCCGAAAAAGTTATGAAAGCCTGGTGGGACACCCCACTGTACGGCCCTGACTGCCGGGTACAGTCCCACACGCTTTAGCAGATCCCCAAGATCGGTGAGGACGAAACCCACCATCCTGCCCCACCAGTAGTTCTCCGTGGAATAAACCCACCCGGGCGGACGGAAACCAACCAGATAATCACCCTCCGCTTCCATGAACGAGTTAAGGAAGGTAGTGCCAAGTTGTGGTATCTCTCCAACCGGAACCTCAGACTTGCGCGACCCAAGGAAAAGGCCGAGAACCGACCTGTCATGGCTATCATGACGGTGTACTTTATGGGAACCCAAATCACCGAGAGTAATCTCAGGGACGTATCGAGAAAGGTCCCATTCCATCTTCCGAGGGACGGACATGTGCTGGAAGTAGGACAGCGGGAACATCCTCTCCATGTCCGGAAGAAAGAATCTTCCACCCTTTATCTGACGGAGCCACTTATAAGTTCCGTCATACACACGATAGCCGCCATCGTTGATACGATCTCCGAAGAAGAAGGCAGGCTTCTCCAGCTTGACGTGAGCATCTGTTGTGAATGCTGCATCGGTCATAAGTACCCAAAGAGTTATCATGTCAACATTAGAGAGCCTCTCCCTGCGATCCTGCGACTGGTCAGCAGTCACAGGGACAGTCCTTCGTAGCACAAAGGTCAAGTCCCGGTCAGCACCACCTACACGTCCAAAGTGGCGCGTCTTGGAGAGTGAGGCAGAAGGATGGGGCACTACAAAAGAAAATGACACTTAGTTAGATACTTTATTAGAAGCAAAAATGCTAAGTGTTCATAGCCCAGACGCAGAAGAGATACTGGACGCAGGAATTATCAAATCCGCGTCCAGACCTGCGAAACCGCACCCAGACGCAGAAGAGATACTGGACGCAGGAATTATCAAATCCGCGTCCAGACCTGCGAAACCGCGCCCAGACGCAGAAGAGATACTGGACGCAGGAATTATCAAATCCGCGTCCAGACCTGCGAAACCGCGCCCAGACGCAGAAGAGATACTAGACGCAGAAATTATCAAATCCGCGTCCAGACCTGCAAAACTGCGTCCAAACGCAGAAGAGATACTGGACGCAGGAATTATCAAACCCGCGTCCAGACCTGCAGGATCTGCGTCTCCACCACTAGAAGGTCATCGAATGTCCTTGATGTCACTTCTGAGGTGCGAAAAGAAGGGAGTTATCCACCTTAACCCTTCCATCACCACAACCGCCAGAAGTTAAGGAGGGTAACTCCCTTCCTTTCACACCCCCAGATTTCTAATTGCTGGGACGCTAGTGCCAGATTCAACAAAATCGGCAGCTGATGGAACAGAACGCAAGGATCAAATCCGCGTTCTGCAAACCAAGTCCGCGTCTGAACCCATCACAAGTAGAAATATTCTAAGTGAAGAATCCGAAACGCAGGACCCAATGGCGCGAGGTCCAAACCCGCGCCTCGGTTATCAACTCAAAGACTGCGTCTGAGACCGCGCCTGAGAATCAAACACGAGTTATATTTTGTGTTAAGGATTCTTAGGGTTCTATGAGCTCCCGTTAATGGCGAAATCCACACCCAAAAGGCATTATACCTGGGAAAGCGACACCCTGCGCAGAGGAAGCGCCCCTCTGGACCTCGGCGGCAGTCGCCCGTGAAGAAGAGGCGGTTGGCTTGGTCTTGGGTGCCATTTTTTCCAGAAAAAGGAGATGAACAGTTCAAAAAATTCAATAATGGAGATGAACAGTTCAACAGAGGAAGAAGAGAACTCTCTTGAGCAAGTGCGTTCAGAGAAGAAAAGAGGTCTCTCTGACTGTTGCCTTTTATAGGCACAAGGATTCGCAAAGATACGCGGCGTGTGACCCGATAAAAGCTGCAGCAAATCATCGCATGACGCGTAGAACAAATCTTCGCGAAGATCATGCGTCACGACTCCCTAGCGAGTCGTCATTTGACACGTGGCGCGGATCAGTTAATGAACCAAGAAATCCGCGCGCCAAAAGGTGAAATCCTGCCGGTTCCCCAGGCCAGCTGGCGGCGTAATCATCACACGGCACAGATTCGCACCCAAGGGATGCACCTCTTCGATGGACATGCCCCGTCAGCATCTCCATAAATGCATTCGGAAGGTCGCGTCTCTCTACAAAGTCCGCGTCCGACCCAGCGGGCCCAACATCGCGTCTGCCTCATAGAAGATCAGGGGCGTTTCCATTGCCAAAGGACGCACTCTACAGAAATCGCGTCTTTAAAGCAGTACCATCTCGACTTTTTGAAAAGAACCTGCGTTCGACCTCCTGCTTCTGTAAAATCAGTTCAACAGTACACTGACGCAAGCAGACGACTAATCACTCCTGGCTTAAAGCACACCCGTGACAGACTAAAAGCAATCGGGGAGGTTTAGACTGTGCATCTAGACACTCAACATGATCAACTCTGGTGGCTTTAAAGAGTTCAAACAGTACACTCACGAAGACCAGCTTCAGATAAGATCGAACCCGGAGCATCAACAGTCCAGCCATGAAGGTGAATTCAGCTAGAGTCCAAAGTATTTCGAAATCCGGTCTCAGACCAGTAACGTTATAGATAACGATGATGGTAAGAGCATCAACAGTCCAGCCATGATGGTAAGAGCTCGCCAAACCAGCACATCTATTACTTCCGGTCTCAGACCAGTAACGTTATAGATAACGATGCTATTATGGCTAGACTGTTCATTGGCACCCTGAAGGGGGTAGCATTTGACTGGTTCTGAAGCCTTCCTCCAGGCTCTATCAATTTCTAGATTGACTTAGAGACTCGATTTTTTTTCTCACTTTTTTGAGGACGACACCGAGGTAACCATGGATAAACTCCTCTCCACTATACAGAGGAAAAGAGAATCTGTCCGTGACTACATTGAGTGATTCAGAAATTTATCCCTGATGTGCCCAGCAGGGATGCCATTGCTCATGCTTGTAGGCTGTCCAAAAGTTACTGGAGGACAAGCTATTGAAAAGCAAAGTTTCAAGCTCTAGACGCGAGGGACTATCACCCGCGTCTCAGCATCAAGGCGCGTTGGCTCGACACCCGCGTCTCAGCATCAAGGCGCGTCGGCCTGACACCCGCATCTCAGCATCAAGGCGCGTCGGCCTGACACCCGCGTCTCAGCATCAAGACGCGTCGGCCTGGCACCCGCGTCTCAGCATCAAGGCGCGTCGGCCTGGCACCCGCGTCTCAGCATCAAGGCGCGTTGGCTCGACACTCGCGTCTCAGCATCAAGGCGCGGCTCGACACCCGCGTCTCAGCATCAAGGCGCGTTGGCTTGAAACCCGCATCTCAGTTATAACCGCCTTGGTTAAGGGACCAATCACTGCCCACACGTAAGGGAAATCAGCCCCCATCGTGGCATGTCTTTAGCAGGCACGTGGGTTAGTTACCGCCCATGTAGCGGGGAAGTTGGCCCTCATTGTGGAGCGTTTTCAGGGGGGCACGTTCACCCCTGAGACCTCTATAAATAGCCTTGTTTGCATCAACAAAAAAAAAGGAGGAGAGAGAGATCAGAGAGAATCAATCGGACGAAGAGAGACAGAGGGCGACACAGAGAGAAAAGAAGCAGATCAACTCTTCAGCAAGTTCGCTGCGTACGAGCTAGCCTTCGCCTACCTTCTCTTTTAGAGTTTTGGTAGACGGAGCTGTGTCACTCTTTCTACCGGCCGAAGAGGAGATCCCTGAAGGACGGTCATCTGGTCAACGGAGAACAAGATTCACTCTCCATCGCCACACGAAGAACCCAGCCTTAAACAAAGGGGGAATTCAAGATTCAATATTCTCCCTCCCTTGTAACCGAAAGGAACAGTTCTTGTTGTAATCTTTTTCATTTGATTCAAGGAAAACTTTTACGGCAATTCACTGTCTCCCTCTTTCCCGGGTCATACAATGCTCTTGCAGACATGTAGGCATAACTTGCTGGACCAAGTAGAGAATCGTATGGGAGCTGTCAAAGCTCATACGTGAAAGGAATTAGTTGAGCAAGCTGAAATAGCTGAAAAGTCAGCTAAAAAGTTTGAACCATCTACCCCTAAAGGCAAATGGAGTATGAATAATAAGGGGCGAGGCGACATGGCACAATCTACCCAAGTCAAAGGGAAAGAGACTATGTTCGTCGAATTGTCAGGGGACGTTCCTCCAAAAACTAAGAAGAGCGGCATAAATAATCAGGAATTTAAGTTTCCTCCAAAATAATACTCCTTCAAAACGAGCAGGTGATTATAATATTCCATTTACTCCACAAAGGGAATAAATTGAAACTGCCAGAGGCTCGATGCCCTAACGAAGTCGGACGCACAAACGATTCCAACTATTGTCTCTTTCATAGGATGGTCCATCATCCTACTAACAAGTGCTTTGTCCTCAAGGAGAAAATTCAGGCTTTGGTCGATGCCGGAGTTCTGACTCTAAAGTCAGAACAAAAGAAAGTCATTGTAAACATGGTGACCCTTGAGTTCGGCAAGACCCTAAAAGTCACAGTTCCTAATGGGTCTTTTCCAATCCCTGAAGCACGGCTGGAGATAAATGATCCTTCAGCTAAATATCAGGAGATTAAAGGTCTTATCCCCTTAACATTAAAAACGGGGGAGATCATGTAGATACACCCAGACCTTACCCAAGACGAACAACGGGATTCAAAGAAATCCAAGTCAAAGGGCAAATCTTGCAACGTTATCTCTGTCTTGCCGGATGACGAAAATGTGACATCAGCTTCTCTTAGCGATTCTGAAGGAGAAAAGCACGCTTGCACAGTGCAGGCTGATGTACCTCAACCGATGGGTACTCGATCTAAAAAATCATACTTGAAACAGTATGAGATAATTACTGACAAGACATAATAGCACACGACGTCAATACAACTACCCATGCCAACCCCGGTCCTGACCTCGAGAAAAGAGAAGCAGAAAGAAGTCTGGTTTGACCATCTCTTGAAGAAACCTTCAGGCCCGGGACTTAACATCCCTTTTCGCTTTGGCATATTGGCCCAGCTGGCTAATATCCCCACTCGTATCACCATACACGAGCTGCTTCGCCTCTCGAAGGAGACAAGAGAAGCGCTCAGGGATACACTGGCTAATTCAGAAACATTTCTGACATATATGCCAGAAGCCCCTAGGGTTGATACTTAACCCTCGTGTTCTGAATGTCATCATGTACAGCTGAAAGTGTTGGCCCAGAGGCCTATTACTCTAGTTTTGATAATGACTAACTCATGTAGTTATAGTTTACTAATAATCTTGTGATATTTAGTTTCTATTTGATCAAGTTATTAGTAGGTGATTAGCTTTAACAAAGGAGTTTTGGAGCTTTCACTTGTTGATTCAAGAGCTCGAGCGTCAAGATCGCATCTAGCACTCGGTTGGAGTCATGCTCATTGGATCTGGTTTTGGATCGAGTTGGCTTGGAGATAAGAAGATTAGTTTGTTTTTAGTTTGTGTTTATTTTAGTTTATTTAAATCTTGTATAAAGATTAGATAGTGTTGATATGCTCAAGTTCACATACACACACAAGTTTAAAGTTTATTGATTTTTGGTTTTCGGTTTAACCGATATTGAATTTCATGTCAAAAACATAGATATAAATCTTAATATATATATTTGATTCTACCCATATACAATATGCCTCAAAATTGTTTCAATATCATGTTTTTTTGTATTTACATGAGCTTTGGAGAAAACGGTTTTCCATTTCAAAAATCCAAGTTTGGAAAATACCGATTTTGGTTTAAAGCAAAATTTTCATATCACAAAAATGATTCAAATTGTTTATAATATGTGTTGAATTTTAGCCACACACATTTGTATTTCAAAGATCTAATAAGAACTTATTTTTGTGAAATTTATGTGATTTTATGAAATTTTATGGGAGTTAAAATACCTAAGTTTTAATCCCTAAAACAGTTTGACCTAGCCTTCTGCCGGTCGACCGGACGGTCGATCGAGGCAGAAGTTGGTCGACCGGTCCGGTAGACCGACGTGCACATAGTGCATGGTTGTTTTGACTGGAAGGCCGGTCGACCTGGTCAGTCGACTGCCAGAGAGCTTCTGCTCTCTGGAAATGGCCCCGGTCGACCGGCAGAGAGCTCTACTGTCCGTTTCCAGGTCTCGGTCGACCAGTGGCTCAACGGTCATAAAAATAACCATTGGCCGCTGGCCGGTCGACTGGTGGCTCAACGGTCATAAAAATGACCGTTGGCTGATCGACCGCCCGATCGACCGGAAGGGCAAAATTGCCTTTGCTGTTGCAACGAGCAGATTTGGTTTTGGGTTATAAATACCCACTTCTTTAGGCTGTTTCAGACAACCTTTTTAAGAGCAAATTTTCTCATCTTTAGAAGTATTTTTGATACAAGTTTTAAAAGAGTTTTTGGGTTTAAAAGATCAATCTTTATTTGTTTTAAAGGGTTAGAAAAATCAAAGAAAAATGGAGTCTCTGGGAATTGGTTTTTGTTCTTCATTTCTATAGCTATCTAGAAGTTTTTCCAAGAGTTTTTCTTTGTGATTTTATTTTTCAAACTCTTTATATTCTCACACTTGAGCTATCATATTTATCCTATCTATTAGGATCTTTTTAGTGAGAAAATTGGTTTGTGGTTGTTGAAACCACCAAGTGCTGTAACCTTCCTTTTATTTGTTGGTATCCCTCTAGTGAGAGGTGATTGTGGAGGTTGTGTTTGATTGTTGGTATCCCTCTAAGTGTAGAGGTGATTGTTGTTAGAGTGTTGGCTTTGAGCCTTATCCCTCTATTGAGAGGTTGATCTTGTTTTGGCTAAGTACCCATCCCTCTAAGTGTAGAGGTGATAGTTGTTATGCCTTGCCTCTTGTGTAGAGGTTGTATTGTTGAGAAAGGAGTTGTGTACTCCAAAGTTGTATCATCCAAATCCTCAGTGGAGGTTCCCTGTGTGGGAAGTCCTATGTGGACGATATAGTGAAAATCCTTCTGTGTGAAGGCGGAGACGTAGAGCTAGGTGCTCGAACCTCGAAACATATCTTGTTGTTTACGATTGATCCACTATCTCTAACTCTCTCTGTTATATTGTGCATTGCATCATATTGTCCATATAATATATATGCTTGGGTTTGATTGTGTGCCTCACTTGTGTTAAACCAAGAGAGCTTTACATAGTACCTCAACTCTTATTTAGAGAAATTTAGAGGAGATAATCCAAAGCCCTTCACCGGGAATTCAGTACTCTTTGGTTACACTAAGTGTGTTGCAATTAGTTTTTAATTCTGCATTATTTGTCATTAGATTAGCTTTACACCTATTCACCTCCCTCTATGTGTACTTACAGAAAGTATCTGCTATTACTTTCACAGCTGAGGACATGCTCCTCAAGGATAACAAACACGATCGACCTTTTTACTATACCGGATACATCAGTTTGACATGCATTGAAAGAGTACAGGTTGATCCAGAGTCTGCACTCAGCATAATCCCCAAAAGACTCCTCTACTTCCTAAGCATACCACTGTATCGGTTGTCCACAATCACTACTACGATATATGGTTTTAACACAGGGAGTAGCCACCTACTCAGAAAAATTCGACTCCGTTGCTGAATCGGGAATCTAAAATCAGAAGTGATGTGTTATGTCATTGATGCTGACACTTCATATAACTTGTTGATAAGACGACCTTGGATCCACGCTAACTGGATTGTTCCCTCTACTCTGCACCAATGCTTTAAATACATGGAGGATGATACAATGGTGCAAACGGTGTTCGCTGTAAAACAACCGTTCAAAGAGGTAGAAAACTACTTTACTGACGCTCTCCTATATCAGAAAATCGGTAAAACATCAAAAGAAACATTGCCTGACAACGACGACAATGGCAATGAGGTAGATTCAGAGTCTGAAGGAGACACGCTGCTACTTTGGTCGGTGAACCGATTGTAGCATGTTTCAATAATCCTCAATATAATAATCCATCTGAGGATGATAATGAATGGGTGATTAATGACAATGTTTCCTTGGATTATCCTGCGAGTGTCAAATTGTTTGAATCTGTCACCAATAGCTCTCTACACATACCCTTGCATAAACCAAGCATACCAAGTTCATCTGTAGAATGTATGAAAGGATCCGTCTTCGTGATCCCCCTCCATAAGGAGTCAATCACCAATAATATTCGGTAGAACCCAACTACGAAGGTCTACGGTCACAGATTCGAGTTCAGACTCAGAGCCCCCGCAAAATTTCCATTATGCACGATCAGTACAGCATATGATGAGAAACATGGGATACAGCCTGCAGCATGAGAGTGTCCTAAAATTTGGAAAAGGACGACGTGGTTTTCTATGAAATTTCGTGTCGAAAGGGAAACCGACAAATTACTATGATAAAACACGCAGGGGGTTGGGATATGTTACACCTCCATCTTCTACGTCAATTCAATCCGAAGACAATAGGCCGATCCCATCACGCTTGGCCTCTTCCTCCGAGTGGGAGTCAGATGTTAGTGTGGGAACGATGTTCAAAAATCTCTCCGTTAATATGACTTCAATTAGTCAATTGGAGCCTATGGAAGCCATCGATGTTGAACCATGGGCTCAGCAACTGGATTTTCAGTGCGAAAAGTGATTCGAATAACTCGAACCACCTACTGAAGATAAGATGATCCAAGTTAACTTGGGTAGTCAAGATCACTCTAAACCCATCTTTATAAGTGAGAGCTTATCACTTATGGAGAAAGAAGAATTGATAGTACTCGCAAGAGAGTATATCGATGTTTTTGCATGGAACTACGACGATATGCCCAGACTTGATCCGCAAGTAACCATGCATCGTCTGAATATCAAGCCTGACGCCAAGCCAGTCAAGCAACAACAACGACGATTTCACCCGAACATTATGAAAGCTATTGAAGCTGAAGTCCATAAACTCATCGCATGTGGTTTTACACATGAGGAAATGCATCCAGATTGGGTTGAACATTGTTCCTGTTCTTAAGAGAAATAGAAAATTTCGGATCTGTATTGACTATCGCGACCTCAATACGGCCTGCCCTAAAGATGAATTCCCATTGCCCATCACCGATGTCATGATTGACAATACCTACGGATTTGAAAGAATGTCTTTCATAGACGGCTTTTCAGGGTATAATCAAATTAAGATGTACCCAGGGGATGAGAAGCATACCTCATTCCGAACACCATTGGGGGTATACTACATGCCGTGATGCCCTTCAGATTAAAGAACGCGGTGCAACTTATCAACATGCGATGAGCACAATTTTCCGCGACCACCTCCGAAAGACGGTAGAATGTTATGTCGACGACATTGCTGTCAAAAGTCACGATAAGAATGATCATCTTCGTGACTTGAGAACAATGTTCGATATAATGCTACCTCATCAATTGAAAATGAATCCGATAAAATCCTTCTTGGGGGTTTCGAGTGGCAAGTTTTTAGGATTCATTGTCACGTCAAAAGGGATCCATCTTGACCCGGATAAAGTCCAAGCTATCCAAAACGCGCACCCACCTAAGAATCTCAAAGAACTTAGGGGCATGCAAGGTAGACTGGCCTATATCAGAAGGTTCATCGCAAATCTCTATGGCCGTTGTCAATCATTCACTCGGCTCATGAAAAAGGGTCTCGCTTTTGTATGGGATCAAACCTGTCAAGAGGCTTTCGAGGATATCAAGAGAAACCTCACTAAACCTTCGGTCTTAGTGGCTCTAACATCATGAAAACCTTTCTTGCTTTATGTGAAAGTTATGGACCATTCTCTCGGTGCTCTGCTTGCTCAAAAGAACGATGATGGTCACGAACAGACTATTTATTATCTAAGCAGGACTCTGTAGGAGCTGAATCTCGCTATAACCCTATTGAGAAGGAATGCTTAGCTCTTACCTTGCTATTCAAAAGATGCGGCATTACTTGGTTGGCTAAACCATACATGTCATTTCTAAAGTGAATCCTTTGCGTCTCCTCATGACGAAACCAGAATCACTAAATTCAAGTTAGCTAAGTGGGCCCTCCTTCTACCTCTGTAAGACATGTTTTTTGTCCCTCAGAAGGCAGTAAAAGGTCAGGTGCTTGCAGACTTACTGACTGCTCATCCGGTTCTGGAAAGCTCAAAACTTCATGAAGATATTCTAGATGAGGTTTTTGAATCTAATATAACTTCAGAGGATGAAGTATGGCAGATGTTCTTTGATGGAGCATCAAGAATAGGCCTTAAAGGCAAGATCATTGCTGGTGTGGGGGTTGAATTTATCTCACCACAAAATCATGTCCTTCATAGGGCGTTTTCATTGACGATACCATGTTCCAACAATGTGACAGAATATAATGCTCTACTCATTGGCCTTCAGTTTGCCCATGAATTGGGGGTACGATACCTCAAAGCTTATAGTGATTCAAAATGATTATTAATCAGGTTAAAGGAGAAACGAGATCCACCACAAAGATTTGGTACCTTATTATCATGCAGTCATCAAAATGGCTAATTTATTTAATAGCTTTTACATCGGTCATGTATCCCGATCCCAATATACTAAGGCCGACGCTCTGGCAGCACTAGCAGCGACATTACCCTTACCAATCGACACGACATATCATCTTACAGTGGCTACTCGACACCTTATTTGTCCTAAAAATGTGTTGAAAACCAAGGAGGTCCATATCACCTCGACAGATTTTGAACCGAGATATTGGCGATTTTCCCTCATTGACTATGCTTTGCATAATATATTGCCGGATGATCCTAAAAAAGCGGCGTCTATCAGACGAAGGTCTCTCCATTTCTACTGTGATCCAATAGTAAAGACACTCTACCGTCGTTCATATGACGGCATCCTTCTCCATTGCCTTTCTAATTTGAAGGCACAGGAAGTGTTTAAAGAGGCGCACGATGGTATATGCGGAGCTCATCAAGCAGGTCCAAAGCTCAAGGATCGATTGCACAGGCTTAGATACTATAGGCCAACCATGATAACCGATGCCATCAAATATGCATAAAGATGTAAAGCCTGCCAAATTCATGCAGACTTTATACATAACCTCCAGAACTACTTCATCCCACTGTTGCTTCGTGACCATTCAAAGCATGGGGAATCGATGTCATAGGGCCTATCAGTCCCTCATCAACAAAAGGTCATCGGTTTATCTTAGCAATAACCGATTACTTTTCAAAGTGGGCAGATGTTATACCGCTTGTTAAAGTTAAAACTGCCAATGTGGTTAATTTTATCAAGCACCATGTCATCCATCGGTTTGGTGTCCCTAGGCGGATTATCCATGATAATGGTCCCCAATTTGTTAGCCAGGTATTCTATCAGTTCTGTGATAAGTACCAGATTCAGAACGTGGCATCAACTGCTTATAACCCTGTTGCTAATGGCTTGGCGGAAGCATTCAACAAGATAATTATCAAGCTACTCAAAAAATTCGTTTCATCAAATAAGCGAGACTGGAATGAGAAGCTCGGTGAATGTCTTTGAGCCTACCGAACCACAGTTCAGATCCTGACAGGTAATATGCCTTTTTCTCTGGTATACGGGTGCGAAGCAGTCACCATTAGAAATCCAGATGTCGTCTTTACGAGTCGCCTTGTTGACCAGAATGACAAAAGAGGACAATGATCGGTTACGTCTTCAAGAGCTCGAAGTCCTAGATGAGAAGCGACTACAAGCTCAATAATATATTGAGTTGTATCAAGCTCGAATCCCGAGGGACTTCAATAAGAAGGTTAAGCAAAGGGGTTTCCAGAAAGGAGATTTGGTTTTAGCCGTCAGACGACCGATGATCATGACACACAAAACCAAAGGCAAATTTCAGCCCAAATGGGAAGGACCGTTCGTGATAGAGACATTCTATTCAAATGGAGCATATCGCGTTATGACGTCAAATAGTGATACGCTCATGATGTCGATCAATAGCAGGTTCTTAAAGAAGTATTATCTTTGATAGGATCCTTCTTATGATCAAGTTATCATTACACCTCTGATCAAGACCTTTAGACCAAAGATATTTAGAAAGAGCTTTCTCTAACAGGATCGTACTACCATAAACCAGTGTCGAGCCGATCGAACACCAGTTGCATCAAAGAAGAATCATGGTTATGAACTTTGGTTTTAGCCTTATCACTCTTCTCTAATTCATCATCGACTAGTGTCAAGTCAATCGAACACCGATGATATTGAAGAAGAAACAAGGTGTCAAAATTGTTTTAGTCTTGTCACTCTTCTCTAGTATATAAACATGTACCTATCTCCAACTTAGAAGAATAGGTCATATTTTGAAGTCAAGCATACCTAAGCAACAGTTTCAGGCAGATGGCTTATTTAGCCTAACTTTCTGTGTATAATGGGGGCATACCTCCCTGCTCCTGATCGATTGATCAAAGCTCGACCCAACTAGGGGTGGCAATTGGGTCGGGTCGGGTCGACCCGACCCGATTACTGCTCGACCCATATAATAATCGGGTCGGGTCGACCCGACCCGATTATTATACGGTTCAAAAATTCAGACCCACACCTGACCCTTTCTTAATCGGGTCGACCCGACCCGACCCATTTGACCTGATTATTAAATTTTAAATACAATTTCTTTACACTTTATTACCAAATTGTTAGGTTGTATAGTTAGTCATCACACTAAACTCCACACACTAGAGGCCACAGGTTCAAAACTGGTCTTACGCATATTTTTTAACAATTTGATTTAGGTGAAGGGAAGAAGGCGGGCACGGAAGAGAAGGAGATCAAGGGGAGGAGGCCGAGGAGGAGAGAGAATAATCGGGTCTGGCAGGTCAAGCGGGTCTGGCGGGTTCGAGTCGACCCGACCCATTTAATAATCGGGTCAGACGGGTCGACCCGATTACGACCCAAACCCGATTAGCCCAAACCCAGACCCGCTAACTTCGGGTCGGGTCGGGTCGGGTCGGGTCTGGCGGTTCGCTACCCGTCTGCCACCCTAGACCCAACGACCAAAGAGTCCCAACGATCAAAATAAAATGAGTTTATCTAATGACTTATCAAGCCAAACTCATTAAAGAAGATTCGTGATGTGTTCTCTTGCAGAACCTTTCCATTGTTTCCACGTTCATATCAAAAACATGGTGACCGATCAAATGAAAGATCAAAAGAGTTTAGCTGATGACTTATCAAGTCGAACTCATTAAAGAAGGTTCGTGACGCGTCCTTCTACAGAATCTTTCCAATATGGAAATGAGATAATGATTGATGGAGGGTCCACGAGGAAGGATAATCTTTAGATAATGATCTTGTGAAATTCATCCCCAGCTCACCTATAGAGCGAAAACCTAGAGGAGGCATTACGTTACTCAAAGTAACAAAATGATCCAACGCCTCTAACGGCTAAGGATAGAGGAAAATGTTGGCTCTTAAGCCCAACATAAGTCCTCGATAACTAATCATTCTGAGGGGAATAGCATGGCTAGCCCAACTCAAATTGTAGTTGGTAAAGGCATATCAAATCCGTTGACAGTTGAAGATTTGCTAAAAATCCTAAGGGACCTGTTCCTATTTGATTCCTCTTCAAAATCACTTACTAATTCCCGTCCATAGAATGGTAAGACCACATAAGAAGGTATTCACTTTCCTAGTGGAATGACGAGTCAAACCTATCATGTTAACATTAAAGCTCTGATAGTAAGTCTCTAACCTACTCCCCGGTAGATAAAACCAACATCCCTACGAATCTGGTCAATATCCCCAGTAAATTAAAACTCCATCCATATCATGTTAATATTACACCTCTGACAGGCTGTTTTACAAATCTCATTCTAAATCCCCATGGAGTTCTATGACATATAATCTTTCATGAGATTAATATTCTGAGCTCCCCAATGAGTCTCCATTAGACCCTCTTTAGATTCTATTATTTTCCTCTCAGTTCCCAATGGACTTTCTTGGTTGTCACGTTAACAATACACCTCTGACAATTATTTCCAAAAAAAAATATCCAAAGGAGATATTAATTTTTCATGGAATTATGATCAAGCTTTATTTCCCCGATGGGATTATTTCTTTTACCGTTATGTCCAGCTCGTCACCTCTGAACGGTAGAAGTCCTGAGCATGATGTTTTCTCAATCGTTTATGTCCATATTACCTCTGAACTGACAGATAACCAAGTCTCATCTTTCAGTCTAGTAGAGACTATCCCTTTGTCGTTATGTCCAGTTCGCCACCTCTGAACGGTAGGGCTCTGAGTCTAGTAACTTCCCATGGGTTATGTTCATATTACCTCTGAATTGACGGATGTCTAGATCTCTCCCTTTTATGATACTCTAACTGTCATGACCATCAACCACCTCTGAACAAATGAGTTCATAACTTTGTTCTCCTTTCCTCTATTAAGGTCAGGAGCTCTTGCTGTCATGTTAACATTAAACCTCTGAACAGCAGATTGCAAAGATGAGGTCCCTTAGTTGGTCATGTCCAGTCAACCCCCTCTGAACCAACAGGAGTCCAGATTCAATCCATCTCTGTAGTTCCTGGTGGACTAGCTGCCAAGTTAATATGACTACCTCTGGTAGCGGATCCGAAGTTTAGTGCGTCTTAGTCTACCATGTCTAGTTTATCACCTTTGAATAGGGGTCCCTGAAAGCGGGTTCACCTTCACCTTGTCATCATGTCCAGATCATCACCTCTGAATGACAAAATTTTGACCAATCATATCTAGTTTGTCACTGTTAACTGGTAAATCCTAGGCCTCATTTATCTTAGTTCAGTAGGAACTATCATAGGTTGTGGTATCTAATTTATCATAACCTATTCACAAATCTGATGGTCTTTAATCTGTTATGTTAATATTTATCTCTGAACAGTAAAGATCGTCAAGCTCATTCTTTCTATTCTCATCTCAACATGATTTGAGTCGAGTCATCTTTCAGTCCAGTAGGTTCATCACCTTTGACTAGATTAGTTATACCATTATTTTCTTTCTTTTTGAGAATTGTAGTATAACTTGAAAGTAAGAATTGCAAACACAGAAGATAAAATAAGTTGGAAGCACAACAGAGGAGTCAAATAAAATTACTTTTTATTGATTCAAAAAGGGGGATAAATAAGCTACGAGGGTGCTTCATAAGACTTGATTCGTTCTTCAAAGATGGCAAGCATGTTCTTCCTCTCATCAGCAGCTTTGATGAATGCTTGCGATCTCAACTCGGCCTCATTAAAGTTCGCTGTCTGGGACAGACGAGCCTCAATTTCAGCTAAAGTTTCACTCTGTGCTAGCTCCTGTTGTAGGACTTCATCATTCTGGGCCTTGAGCTGCTCTAGCCGAGCGATCTCCTCAAGACGCACCGGTTCAGCCTTGGACAGAAGAAGATTGGCTCTCTTGATCATCTCTTTGGCCTTCTCAATCTTATCCTCAGCGTCGAGAAGAGCACTATTAGAAACATCTATGACATTTCCAATTTGTACTTTCCATATCTTTAAGGATTTTAAATCTGAAGATATTGCCATAACTGCTTCCTGTCTACAAGATGAGCTTCACGCATTTGAGCAGCAAGGCGTTCAAGCTGCTCATTACATGAGGAGTCCAAATCTGAATTGCTGAGGTGACACCACTCGCCCACGTCCCTCTCAAGCCTTTCTACCAGAATCTCCAATGTGGTAGCCTGGTCATCCCCTCCAAAGTCTCGAATGTTGTCGATATTTTAAGAGAGGACCACCTTTAAAGCAGAAAATGAGGTGGTTGAGCCCTTTAAACCCAGAGCAACAGATCGCTTCAGGGTTTTATAAAAGCTATCAACCATCTCGGTCATAAATTCTTTCTCAGCTTCAACTACTCTCGGTGAATGAGTAGTACCTGAAGACAAAACTTTCACCGATTTCACTGTCATAACAGTAGAGGAAATGATAGAAGCATTGTTGAAGAAAGACGAGGGATCATCGGTGATCTAGGAGGAGTCCACATTGAAACCAGTACACCAACCACAATAGAAATAGGGCTAGTGACATCTCCGGAAGAACTGGCTCAACAATCAATGTCGAAGACATAGGGCTGATAATTATCTTCAGCCCAACGGTTGTCAGGATAGGTAGCGTCAAAGAAACCACTGGCATCTCACCTGCCGATGGAGTCGGGAGCGAGATTAGTTCTGTAGCCACCGTCTCCTCAGCCTCTTTAACTCCACCGATAGGCTCAGGCTGATAAGAGGGCAGGTTGTGATACAAGACATCCAACACGGCAACATCCTTTGTGGTGAAGCACTTGCCTCACCCCTGATTCCCTCTGGAAGATCAGCTGGTCACCTTAAAGTCGATGCACCCAAAGGCGGAACACCTATGAAAAGACATTGTTTAAATTAGGCATAATGAATATCAGGAGAAAATTGCCTACAAGAGATCAAAGTATTACCAAGAGGAGATATCGCCTCAACTGCCTCAGCAACAGTCTCTCTCTGGACTTCCTCGAAGATAACGCTAATTTTACCGGGCTCCATAGAAAAGGCTTTGGTAGATGCAGGAGGGACGTCCAGCTCACCCTCACTCGGCGAAGCCTCTGTGGTCCATCCTATAGAGCTCGAGGCTATTGGAATCTCTTTCGTGGTCCCAGCATCTGAAGGACCGACATCAGCCGCGTCACCTCTGAAATCTTCTGAGACGACGAAGTAGCTAGCTTCATCACCTTCCTTATAAGTAAATAGGGGATCATAATAATCCCCCTATTCTCCTGCAATCTCGGCTCCTGGCTCTCTTGCAGCCTCGGTTTCTAAATCATAGGATAAACAAATGAGCTGTATAAAATATATAATTACATGTCAAAAGAAAATGAGTGAAACTGGTCTTACCCAGGCTGGGAACAGCTTTATCAGTCGTTTGCATTTGCCTTATAGTTTAATAACTAACAGGGTAGGAGAAGGAGGCACTGCAGCTGATTCGCCTTCTGCAATAATGGTGGGTAGCGACGAGGCCTCTTCACCACCCTCTTCCTACAGGATCTACCTTGCCGCTTTCATTTGAAGTAGACGTCAGGATCTTCTTCCTCCACCTCTTCCACCTCCACGTCTTCCATAGGGGCTGTGCCTACCCCACTGGGAGCATCTGGTGGAACCTCATTGCCTACGTCTCCTTCAAAGTGGGGACTTTTCGCATCCGAAGCCTCACTGTCGGC
This sequence comes from Agave tequilana, assembly GCA_038442645.1. NCBI lineage: Eukaryota > Viridiplantae > Streptophyta > Magnoliopsida > Asparagales > Asparagaceae > Agave > Agave tequilana. Next base: position 47,072 of record JAVJIF010017105.1, read on the forward strand.
AGTGGCGACAAACCCCGGGAGGCTTGCCACCCGAACTCTTTTGCTGTCACCCTTCTCGGTGACTTTCCGCTTCAGCCACTGAGAAATCAACTTCACGCCAAAGAGTTAATAGAAAATCCAGTTGGCATGGAGTTTGAAGTTCTATACCACTGACAGAACCCCAAAGTCGTTAGTAGGTTTGGGGTACTCAACAGCATGCACAGCCGTGCCTCAGTACAGCCAGCGATGAAGAACAGCCAGGCGCGAGCACCATCAATAAGGCTCCCCATGAAGGCCAGGCTGGTGTTCAGATTACCAACATAAAGTTGGTCATACCCAAACTGACGAGCAAATTGACTCGGGATATAAGGCTCCAAATAGCAGGTATCCCCGCCTCCTGTACACCAGATGAGATGGTCGGATGCTAACCAGCCATTCGAAGATCCCCTAGCTCAGCTACACTTCCCATCTCCCACATCCTTGAATTCTTTGCCATAGCCCGCATCGCGAATGTAGGGGAAGCACCGGAAGAGACTATAGACATCGTACCGACACAGCAGCTTGCGAACCGAGGCCATATAAGTCCATAACTATGAAGATCCCTCAAATCGGCGGAGAAGCGCCATTCGGACATCTTCTAGAGGTTCTTCACAGCTTAAATAATAGCTGGGCAGTGAAGAGAGAACCATGCCATCAAATAGGTGTATGAAAAGCTGTTCCTCGGGTTTGATCCGTCATAGGGCAAGATAGTGCCCTTCCCCCTTTTCGTCGTTGGTGGTCTGCAGAAAGCCTCTGTCAATGCACGAAGGCCCCACTGAATACAACACACCATTGCTGGGAGAAGTCCAAAGGAACGATCGTGAACTAGACGAATGGCCGGCAATAAGATAGTCAGAAGAATGACGTCGCTAGAAGGAGATAGCACCACACATCTCTTCAACCAAACCGATAAAAATCCAGCCAAAAGTGCTTTCCAGACATCAGTTAGCGGGCCTGATGATGGAAACTCCTGAGAATGTCACCCTTCTCATAGATTCTATCATCTTCTTCCAAGACCATATCTCCCTGAGAATGTTCTTGCATCCTCCAGTAAATGTCTTCATCTGTAACCCCGCGGTGAGTCGCTTCAGGAGCATCTTCCAGGTTGGGGAACAGATAATTCCCCCAGCTCTTCAAACTACTAGAAGCTCCCTTATGGCTCCTATGCATACTCGAGCAGATGTAAAAATGGCACATCAATTCTCGGTAGGTCTCGAACAGGGCGGGGTTCTGTTTCTCCAGAAGTGCCAATTCAGCTTCGCATGGGAAGTATTCTTCATAGGGGAGAGACCCAAGTAGTAGAGCAGTGACTTCCCACATCGTGCAAGGCCATACCCAATTTGCCTATAAGGGTAAAGAAAGTCCCTATAGCAGGGCAGTATAATTCAAAGATGGCGTAGAAATTCGCTACGCTCATCTGAATACCATAGCAGGTTACTCTAACAGCCTCATAAAGTTCCAGCCTTCTTAAATCCTCCTCAAAATGGGCCAAGATATATAGGGTCAAATCCCTCCACCAGGCCTTGGGAGAATGAATCCAGCCTGGAGTCCTGAAATCAGTTACTGGATAGTTATCGTGAATTTTGAAGAACTGATTTCCAAAGGTTTGAGCCATAGCAGGATTTTCCCCCACCAGAATGTCTTGGAGAATGTTTCCAGGATGAAGACCCAATATGCAGTGAGGAGGACCGGCCCTTGTATAACTGGGAGACGTAGCTATCAATTTACCCACATGAACGGAGTCAGTGGTCCGAGTCACTTATCACTTCATCTTTCCAGACCTCGTCACGCACTGAAAGAAAGACAAAGGAAACTGACGCTTGCTGGACGGGAGGTAGTACTTCTCGCCGTTCAGATCAAAGATCCACTGCCCTTCCCCGGCTAGCAGCTGATGATCTGTGTCAGGTGCTGCATCTTCAAACATGAAAGCAAGCTTCCGGTAAATCTTCTGATCGCAGTCTTCTAGAGTAGCCGTAGTTAGAATACTCCTTATTGTACGTTGGTCCCAGATGCGGATAAGAGCATCGCGGCCCGGAGTGCTTTGCTTACTAAACAGTGAGGCTTGCCCCTGAAATTGCAAGCTAACTTTCCCATCCAGTCCCTTGGCTATTCCAAAGAGGCTGTTCAAAGATCCCGGAGTATAGTGCACTGCGAAGCAAGAAGAAACTATATTAGCCCATTAGTCAAAGAAAAAGAAAGCTAAAGCAAAAAAGAAAATTGCTAAGGCAAGTGAAGCTAGCCTAGCAGTAGCTTTGCCCTGAGGCTCAGCTCTACATCCTGCACGAAGGCAGAGTGCAGAAAATCTCCAAGTGTTAGCTTCGCTCTAGGAGCATAGCTTCGCGTTCTATCGCTGAACAGAATGCAGAAAAGCCCTAAGGGCTAACTTCATTGAAAAGGCACTTGTGCCTAAAACTGTTCAAAGGACTTTAAAGTTCTCTTCCCAGCTACGCCTCTAGAGCTAGCTTCACATCCTGTCACTTGACAGAATATGAAATGCCCTAAGGCTAGCTTCGCATAGAAGCTGAGAGAAGAAACCATTGGTTTCTAAATTTAAAGTAGAGAAATTAAGGGGAATTAAATCCCCTAAAAATTCGACAAAGTTAAATTAAGGGAGAGCGACTCCCTGAGATCACTAGATCATAGTGAATCACTCCGAATTCACCATGAAGTAGCTAGTAAATGGCTTCGAAAAGAGATAAAACCCTCTGGATAAGAGGGAAAAATCCCTACCCGCAATGGGGCGTTCGATGGTCGGATGAGGAGAGGGCGCCTCCTAGCAGAGGTCGCTGCCTCTTTGCTTGCTCATCATTTGGGAGCCATGAAGAACTGTGAAGTTCTGAAAATCAGAATGAAGGAGAAGAAAAGGAAAGAGATTTGCTCTCTAAAAATTTGACGTATTTTAAGAGAAGTTAATTCATTCTTTCAGCCCATCAGGCTTTTATGGACATAAAACTGTCTAACTTCGCCTCCTCAAAAGGAGCGCAGGCGGCCATTTCAAATTAATTTGAAACGGCGCCTAAGCGCCTTCCTCGAGAAGCCTTGCTTCAGCCCCGCCAAGGGCTAGCTCCGCTGTGAGTTCAGTGTCTGCTTCACGCAACGCTTGATTAACTCTGCTGAAAGCTGAGCTTTAGCTCTGCTAAAATTTCATGCTAGCTCTGCTGGAAGCTCGTTCATGACTTAGAAGAAAATCCGTCTTCAGCTTCGCGGGAAGCTTAGCTCCGCTAAGAGCTTTTCTTTCCTCCTCAGGAAAAGGCTTACCTAAGCCAGTCCATTCCAGTTGCTTTCGAAGTTCAAAGTGAAAAGAAGAAGAACAAAATAAATCAGTGAAAAGAAATTATTTTCTTATTGATTCTAAAGGGAAGATACATTGGTAATACATTAAGATTGTCTTTCATACAACAAATCATTGCTCTAAAAGCATACAAGTTGTCCAATCTATTTTCAAGGTAATAAGCCAAACCAGCTAGACACGAAAGGTCTTCCTCCTGCACAAGGCCATAATCCTGCGCTTAATGACAGATTTTGCCATCAAGGAGTTGCATCTTCTTTGATCAAAATTAGTAAGGGATTGGTTGCCCTCAAAAAGCTGGATCTTCCATTGCCAAAATTGGCAAAGGGAGGATCTGAGACCTTACTGGTGACGTCCGCTTTCCCGAAGTGGATCATCTTGGATAAGCGACTACCAGCCCCTTCCCGAAGTGGATCATCTTGGATAAGTGACTATCAGCCCCTTCCTGAAGTGGATCATCTCGGATAACCGACTGTTGGCCTCTTCTTGGAATGCGCATCAGCTGCCCAGTGTGTTCCTCCTTCTTATGATCAAAGCTTCAACTTAAAAGTTAAGAGGCATACTTCTATTCTCCTTTATCAAGACGAAAAAATTGGGAGCACCGTATACTGCAATGCAAACGAAGAATGAGTTAGCATTAAGTAAAGAGAAAAATATTGAATCAGAGTTTTGCTCTCTAAGCGACGTTAATCCAAGACCCAGCCATGTTATGCACTGAGGATAAACTTCAGAAAGCAGAGGATAGCCTCGCTTGCACGGCAAACTGGCCTAGCAAAAGCCAAGTCTTATCTCTGCCCAGACAGCTAGGCCAGACAAGCCTTAAAAAGATCAAGTCCTAGCCTCGCCTATATGGCTAGGTTAGACTGGCCCAGAAGGGCACAGTCTTAAGCCCACCTATATGGCAAGACTGGTTCAACCTTGAAGAGGTCAAGTCCCAAACCTTGCCTATATGGCAGATTTAACAAATCTAGGTAGGAACTTCACGTGAAAAGATCCTTTTCCTGATCAGGCAAGAATGCTAGCTTCGCGGGAAGCTTGAAAATAGGGTTGAAACCCTTTTCCGAAAGCCAAATGCAGAGATCAAGAGAATTCAATCCCTAAGATAGCTGATAAAGCTAAGAAAATTAAGGGAGATAAACTGTCTAAAGTCACTAGATGGTCGAGGCTCACCAGTTCTTTATCGGGTAATAATCAGAGTGAGAGTTCTCACTACTTCAGGGACCTTAGTCTCCTTGCTTGAGCAATGAGGAGGGGTCATAAACAAACCTCCTAGAAAGAGAGGAGTATGTTTCTCTGAGAAGGACTATAAGAGTCATATTTATAGGTCTCATGGCCTGACTACACCACTACCACTTCAAGCTTGGGAGCCCGGGCGAAGTTAAAGCATTCAAATGCTTGTCCTTGAGAAAGGGAATATCTCCCTCGGGAATACACACAAAGTTATTTGAACTTCAGAAAAGGAAATAATCTCCCTCGTAAATGCAAGGGGAGTTATTCAAACATCGAAAAAGGATGCAATTCTTCTCGTAATTCGCAAAAGCAGTTAGCCTCAGGAACAGAACGTCGCTCCATGATAGCGAGCGTGAGGTTAATGCTCATATTCCAATTCGATTGGAAACGAAGCTACTTCAGGGAGCCCAAAGGCGAAGCTACCCAGAAGCGCGAAGCCACCCCGAAGCGCGAAGCTACACAAGCGGATTGTTGCAATTCCCCGGTGAACCTATTCCAGCCTGAAAGTAGGGCTAAAGGCGAAGGTGAACTCAACCACCAAGGCGACGTCCACATTCATATACCATCAATCAAAGCAGTTCAAAGTATTTCAAAATCTAAACCATTCCATTGCAGATTCACAAAAACTTTAAAGGGGGTCTTGTTGACACTCAAAAGAGGCAGAACTCTCGCATTCATCTCCAACCAGTCTGAATGACGTCTAACTTATCGACATCTATAAAAGATAAGTCGAAGACAAGCTGATGACCAGAGACAAGGTAGCAATATGGACATTACTAATCTAGTAAAGCAGATAGTAAGCCAAAGTTGCCTTTTGGAGAGACCCAAGCAGGTTTAAGACGCTAAGTTAGCTCAATACTTATCCTGACATAAGCCCAAGGTAAGTTTTATAGCTCCACATGGAACTAACAGCTTCGACTAAGCTTGGTCAGTAGCCTCGCTTTGAGGCTAACTATTAGCTCCACCTGAAGCTTCCCACTTAGCCCAGCCAGGGGCTGATCCAAGAGCTTCGCGTCAGAAGCCTTATCCCTAACTCGTTTAGCGCCGCTATGGGCTGGGTCATAGCTCCGCCATGAATTGAGTCTTAGCTTCGCACGAGGCCCTGAGGGAAACTTCGCCTGAAGCTATGAGCTAAGTCTTAGCTTCGTGTGATCTAACTTCGCATGATCTAGCTTCGCATGATCCAGCTCAGCAGTGAGCTTTGCTAGGTTATCAAATTGACCGTTTCAAAATCTCACGAGAGACTAATGTGTGAACCCCACTAATTTAGTGGGATTAAAGCCACTTTAAGTGGGCGGTTACACCCGCCCACTTCGTCCCACATTAAGTGGAGACAATTAAGCCCTAAACGGCAAGAGGGTGTTCGTACGGACCGTCCAGCTTCGCCAGAAGCTTACAAAGAGCTTCGTGGTAAGGCCATTTGCGAGCTTCGCATGAAGCTAATGACTGATTCAGCTTTGCTGAATTCAAGGGGGCAGTTACACCCCACTTTTGACTATAAATAGTCCCTTACTGGACACAAAGAAGACACACACGGATGGACAAAGAGGAGATTGGCTAAAAGAAAGAGCAGAATTCCTAGCAAAATGGCTCTACTGATCTTCTGTTCTCCGATTCCCAAACCAAGCGAGAAGGGAGTCTTATTAGGAGGCAGTTCGATCACCTGATCGATTGCATCGTCAAAGGGATAAAGTGATGGCGCGCTGATCAGATTCCTACAGGCACATTTTCCTAAAAATCTCAGAGGAGATCTACTTGTAATTCTTCCTTTTATTACTTGTAATTTCGTTCCTCTACCCTTTTCTCTAAGTTTTCTCCGAACCAGTTTTTGATGGAAAACATAGTCCAGAGGTAGCATATCAATAATACAATAAGCACTGGGTGATCAAAAGACCACAAACTCTCTCTTAAAAATTCTTCTTTACAAAACTCTAGAGAATAATATATAAGAATGAAGCTCAAAGTTTTGTAAGTGAAATTTAAAAATAAAAGAGAGATTTTAAGAACCAAAACTTGAAGAGAATTTCAGAGAATAAAGCACAAAAACTGAAACAAAAACTTTTCTCAAGAAAGCACAAAACTTTGATTTTTTCAAATTGTTGTTGTGAAAACCTCTACCATAGTGACCCCTTTATATAGGTTTTAGGAAGAGTAGAAAACTTTTAGCTGAACAAAAGAGGAAGAAATTGACCCTCAATTCAGCAAATCACGTTTTAAAACAGATTAAAACAAAACAGTCAGAATTGCCAATCTGGCATACTGGCGGTCGACCGGCTGGTCGACTGGCAGATTCAAAAAATCTGACGGTTAGGCCTCGGTCGACCGACCGGTCGACCGTGACAAACAGAGACCAAAGTGCTTACAGACGGTCGACAGCCCGGTCGACCGCAAGAGGGGACCGGTAGACCACCCGGTCGACTGCAAGAGTGCACAACGTGCACATCCCCAATTGCCAGAACTCCTGTCGACCGTGCGGTTGACCATTCTGGCCTGTAATAGGCACGGTCGACCGCTCGGTTGATCGACCTAGGCCAAAACAGATGAAAACTCTTTTTGAAAATATATTCAATTTTTCAGTCATAACTTTCTCTGTTGAAACTCAAATTTGATGATTCAAGATGCTCCAGAAATAAGATTTGAAGAACTACAACTCTTATGTTGATCACACTTTCCAATTCAGTCAGCTGATAAGCCATATTCAGTGATCAACATGATAACAAGTTGCAGTCAGAATTGAATTTCTACGGAATAGTCAAAACAAGTTTGGCGATAAGAGGAGAATTTAAATTCAAAAATATTTTGCTCCTCCTATCTTCATACGCTTCTTATCCCTCCAGTTTTCTCCTATAAATACCCCTGTAGAGCAACAGAGGAAGGGCAGCGCTTAGAAGCTCAAGTTTAGAGTTTCCTTTAGATCCTCTTTTCTTTTCGAATTTCTTGTATCATTTCGTTTTTGTTATTTGGAGAAGAAGATTATTGAAGAAGGAGAAGAGTTTTGTATTGGCCAGTGATATCCAATAAAAAAGTTCTTTATTCTTTTTACTTTTCTTGTTTGGCAATTCAGTTTATTTTTGTGCTTTAGCTTATTTGTTTTTCTTCTTTAATTTTCATGCAACCTTTCTTATTCATAATAAAAAATTGAAAATAAAAATAGAATATGAGTAACTAATTAAAACTTATCATTTGTTAATCTCTGGATCAACCTAAGTTTAATTTAAAGATGAACTGATTGACATCTATACTTATTAGAAACCCTAGAATTGAATTGGTATTCTTGAAGATAAATTAACAATTGAGTTTAATTAATTTAAGTTGCACTTCTTAAATGGTTATTCATAGTTCATATCCAAATACTTTGATAGCATAATTTTTTAAGTAGACTTTTCTTATGCTATGCTTAGAAATTAGGATGAATTATAGTTTAATTTTTATTAGTGCACATTAATTAGAGTTTACAATATTGTTATTCATCTTTCTTGATTCTCAATCAAAACCATAGGGTAGATAATTCTTTATTCAATATGATGTTCACTCTTTTAGAATAATACTTTAGTTGTGATAGATAATTAGTAAACTATAATTCCTTTTTCTTGATTAAAATTATTTCTTACAATCAATATCTCTTTTTTTCAAGCTAACTGTTAGATAAAATCATTCTGAAAAGCTTATATCACGTTCCTCCCTATAGATTCGACCTGCATAGCCCTAGCTACTGCGGATATATTATAGAAGACAAAAACACGCATCCATCTAGATAACATCCTTCTAACCCTTAAACTATATCTCTGTTTTGTGCAATTAAACTTTTGCGCCGTTGCCGGGAGAGGAACGGTATGATATTCTTTTTTTTAAATGGTTTAGACGTTGCGTCTAGGGGCATTGTCTATTTTTTTCTCTTCTTTTATTTTATTGTTGGTGAGTGCTGGAGACCAAAGGTACATGGCACATTGCATATAGAATAGGAAACACCCTTATTTGATTTAGTTCAATATAGTGTTTTGATTCTTTTGTTCGACACGTACACATTTAAAACATCATAAGGGCATAACCCATAAATAACATAAGGTGGAGATTTCATCACCCTTCCTTGGCCCACAAATCATCTTCGTTGCACTCACGACCCTAACCCTAAAATAAAAATTGACTAGACGCTGGCCTTAGGTTAACTCAAACTCATTAGGAGATTGGCTGAAGGAGGAAATTGTTTGAAATTAACTCTTACCAAATCGGCGTCTAGGAAGGGGATTAAGGGCCGAAATCCGAAGGTTAGTGGTTACTTAATTAAGGAATGTCTTTGACGGATAACATCCCACCAACCTAACCACCTATCTGGCCTATTAACTTGTGTTTAAGGTCAGCAATATGCCTCCTAAAGACAGTCTAAAGTTAGGAGTCATCTAGGTCCAGGTTTACCTTAACTTAGGTTAGATTTTTTTTCTTTTTATCTGTTTGCTTATTTTTTTTCTTTGTTTGTATGATATGGCTTATAACAATAATTTTTTCAATTTTAATGGTAATCCATATTACACCCCAACCTCTTTTTCAGATATTACCAACCCGGCATATCATAACTTTAACCAACCTAGTGTGCCGGAGTTGTCTTATCCGAATCATTATCACCCATGCCCCCAATCTTATGAGCGTAATTTCTAAAATAATTTCAACTCTTCAAAGAGTCAATGGGGATTCGCCTCCCCCGAGTCTAATTTTCAACCAACTTGTCCTCCTTGTCCACCTTGTCCACAATATTTTCAAGATTCATACTCAGTTCCACCAGTTCAAAATAGAAAACCATCAATCTTGGAAATGAATATGTGTGAGTCCAAGCAACAATCAAAAAATCTGACGGACTCACGATTTCACCACAAATTTCAAAATAAAACTTCATCTTTTCAAGTCCAATCGCAACAAAACGATGAATCAATCGACTATGAAAAGCTTCTTGAAGCCATGACTCAGGCTCAAATCGCTCATAATCATGACATAGATAGAATGGTCCAAACTCTTCATTCTCACCCTTTGACCATTTCTGATGTTGCTAGTCATTCTGTTAGAGCCAGAGAATCATTTGTTTTAAAAAATAAGATTCCATTTCAGTACACCCATTTGAACTTGCCCAAACTCCAAATTTTAAAAATCATATTGACATTTTGGCAAGTTATCCCTTTCCTGAAATTGAACTTGAGAATGAATATGATCCTGAACCTCAACTTGGTGATTCAATTCTCCTTCCTGATTCAATTATGACTCCGGTGTCTTCACCTGATTTCAATCTTTTTCCTGAGTCAACATTGGATCCTGTGCCAATTCATCATGAAATTGAATCGTCAATCTTTTATGATCATCATATTGAACTTGACTAATTTCATACTTTTGAAAGTCCCATTGACAAATGGCAAGTTCTCATTTTTATGAAATTGAACTCAATGAGAAATGTGACTAAGATTCTCAAATTGTGATCCAGTTCAAATTCCTGAATCAATATTGACTCATGTTTTGTTACCCAACTTCAGTAATATTTTAGAATCAGTTTTGATTCTCACACCTGTCATTTTTGAACTTGAATCACTAATATTAAGTCACATTCTGTTGTTGGAAAATGAATGTGGACTTGTTAACCTCTTGATTTGGACCCACTTCCTAAACCAATCTCTACTCCTGAATCTTTACTTGACTCAAGTCACTTTCCTGAGTCGGTATTAGTTCTTGTACTTCCTAAGTCCAAGCAAATCATTCCATCTTTTCACACTCCATTTTGGGACAGGGCCGATGATAAATTGACTCTGAAATTATTGTTAAACTTGAAAATTATATGGGGTAAAATTCTTAATAAAAATCATTCATATATACATCATTTTAGTGGGTTATATTAGTTGGTGGGTTCGTCCGAACTTCACATAAAAAAGATTGGGTCGCATTTCATGGACCAATCAGACCACCACCGGAATCACCACCTTAAGGTAATATTTCCTTCCCTTTCTTCTTTTTCATGCATCTATGCATTAATTCATACATTGAGGACAATGCATGAGATAGGTGTGGGGGAGGGTTCTAACATAACTTAAGTTTTATTTTTAAAAAAATTATTAACATTTTCTTTACTTTAAAAAAATAAAAAAATAAAAAAATTTTTAAAAAGGAAACAATATTTTGACTTATCTTTTGAAAGAAACCAAGTTAATCTTAAGAATTAGGAAAATCATGATTAGGATTTTTAAAAAATTGATCAAAATAAAATAAATTGTTGGATTTTTTTTAGGTATAGGAGGAAAAATTGAATAATTAATTAGTCTTGATTTTTACCTTAATGAAATGTGCATACCTAGTACACTTACACATAAAGGATTCTAAGACAAAGATTCTTGTGCCTTATAAAAAAATTAAAATAAAAAATATATATAATAAAAAATTTCACTAATTAAGTTGGATACATGTGTCTCAATAAGCATAAGTATTCACGCCTAAAGGTGATTTTTTAAATAAAGTCCTTAGTTTTGTGACCTAGTTCACTCAAGTCCTTAAGTCCGTGGGTGTTTCTCACCCGGTGCCCTAAAACGACCAGATTGGGAGCCACAGATCTTAGGCTCGCTACATGGGTGAATTAGAAAGCCTAAGAAAACTAAAAAAATATTATCTTTATATGTACTAACACATCTAATAGTCAATTAGATAGGTATGAAGGCCTCAAGAAGCTTTGATACTTATACAAAAGAAAATTAGATGAGTTATACATATTGAAAAAATAATAAATATATATAAAATAATAAAGAGGCATAGGAGTCCAAATTAAAGAATCCCTAGTAAAGATTCATTTTCACAAGGATGCATATGCTTAGGGTAACAAAAGAGACTATATAAAAATTCAATTCTAATCCTTACCTAAAATTAATAACAAAATATTGTATAGAGACTAAGTTCAAGAATGAATAAAAATGATAATCTTAAAACTTATACATTGCTTAGTTTCTTCAAACATATTTCAAATATTTCTATTCTTTTTCAAAAAAAAATTAATCACTAAGACTTTCTTTTTCTTTTATGGATTTTGCGGGTGTAATCCACTGAAAACCCTCACCAGACAACACTTGTCCTCTAAGGGTAACCTAGAGATTTAACGACTTGTTGCACATGCTAAGTGCAATCGTAATTCCTATGAAAGTGAGTTAGGATAGGTTAGTTTTTCTTTTCTTTTCCTTTTCTTTTTATTTTTACTCGAGGATGAGTAAAAAGATAAGTGTGGGGGTGTGATAGGTAGTCAAAATTGCATATTTATCATCATATTTATCATCATATTTCCCTATTTATTCTTTATAAAGCACTGCTACGTAACGTTTTATTGTTTAATGTTGTGTAAGCCTTGAGTAATTAAAGAATAAATAAATGAAGCCCAATTGAAGTCCAAAAGCCCAAAAAAAACCATAAGCTCACATGCATGATTTATTTTAGTAATTTATAAGCTTCTATCTTATCTAACCTAATCTAAACTTAGATTTTAAATTATTAATTTAAAATCTATGGGAGGAGGAGGAAGGATAAAGTGGGACTCCTAATTGTTATTCAAATCTAGGGGAGGAGGAGGAAGGAAAAGGTGAGACTCCTAATTGCTATTCAAATCTAGAGGAGGAAGGATAAAGTGGGACTCCTAATTGCTATTCAAATCTAGAGAAGGAGAAAGATAGAATAAGATGAATCATCATCCTAATTAAAGATAGAGAGAGACTTCTATTTGAATCAGATTGCTTGCACCACAAGATGAAGATAAAGGAGATAAAATCTAAATTTAATTCGGCTTCAGACTGGATACTCTTTAGTATTTCAGTCGTAACTTTCTCTGTTGAAACTCAAATTTGATGATTCAAGATGCTCTAGAAAAAAGACTTCAAAAACTACAATTCTTATGTTGATCACACTTTCCAATTTAGTCGGCTAATAAGCCATAATAAGCATGATAACAAGTTGCAGGTCAGAATTGAATTTCTACGGAAAGTCAAAACAAGTTTGGAGATAATAGGAGAATTCAAATTCAAAAATATTTTGCTCCTCCTATCTTCATACGCTTCTTATCCCTCTGGTTTTCTCCTATAAATATCTCTGCAGAGCAACAGAGGAAGGGCAGCGCTTAGAAGCTCAAGTTTAGGGTTTCCTTTAGATCCTTTTTTCTTTCCGAATTTCTTGTATCATTTCGTTTTTGTTATTTGGAGAAAAAGATTATTGAAGAAGGAGAAGAGCTTTGTAATTGGTCGGTGACATCCAATAAAAAGGTTTTTTATTCTTTTTACTTTCTTGTTTTGCAATTCAATTTATTTTTCTGCTTTAGCTTATTTGTTTTTCTTCTTTTAATTTTCATGCAACCTTTCTTATTCATAATAAAAAATTGAAAATAAAATAGAATATAAGTAACTAATTAAAACTTATAGTTTGCTAATCTCTGGATCAACCTAAGTTTAATTTAAAGATGAACTGATTGACATCTATGCTTGTTAAAAACCCTTGAATTGAATTGGTATTCTTGAAGATAAATTAATAATTGAGTTTAACTAATTTGAATTGCACTTCTTAAATGGTTATTCATAGTTCATATCTAAATACTTTGATAGCATAATTTTAAGCAGAATTTTCTTATGCTATGCTTAGAAATTAGGATGAACTATAGTTTGATTTTTATTAGTGCACATTAATTAGAGTTTACAACATTGTTATTCATCGTTCTTGATTCTCAATCAAAACCCTAAGGTAGATAATTCTTTATTCAATATGATGTTCACTCTTTTAGAATAATACTTTGGTTGTGATAGATAATTAGTAAACTATAATTCTTTTTTCTTGATTAAAATTATTTCTTACAATAAATATCTCTTTTTCCAAGCTAACTGTTAGAAAAAATCGTTCCGAAAAACTTCTATCGCATTCCTCCCTGTGGATTCGACCCGCAAAGCCCTTGCTACCGTGGATATATTGCGAAAGACAGAGACACGCATCCATCTAGATAACATCCTTCTAACCCTTAAACTATATCTCTATTTTGTGGAATCACTATCCTTTTACAAACTGAACTAAACACAAACCAAAGTCTTCTTGTCGATCCTCATCTTCAAGACGACCTGACCCAAACACGATCCAATGAGCTTAACTCCATATGGGTGCTAGATGCGATCTTAACGCACGAGCTCTTGAATCTACATGAGTTAGCTCCCAAAACTCCTTCGTTGAAGCTAAACACTTACTAATATCTTGATCAATAACTGAACCTTTGTAAACACAAGATTATTAGTAAACTAACCTTCATAAGTTAGTCATCATCAAAACTAAGGTGAAAGGCCTCTGGGCCAATAATCTCCCTCTTTTTGATGATGAAAAAACTTATGAGGTTATGTATATTGATTAGTCTATAGTTCTGCATTATTATATCACATTTTCTCACTGATTTATGAATAAAATATCGGTCTAAACCGTATATTGGTCTCTCTTGTAGATAATCAAGACAAGAAAGGCAAAAGGGTAATAAGAGCTAAATTAAACCCATTTTCGGGTAATTAAATCCACATTTCTTGGAGGCCAAGCAAGGGATCTTCTAAAAAATACATTGAACCTAGATCCTTGCACTTGTCAGACGAATATACGGATGAAAATACCTGAATCGGAGTATATCTAGAAGGTCCCCGAAGCGCCGCGAATCCCCACACCAAAATCAGGGATCTAGGTCCCTGGTATTGCTGTGAAAATGCGGTAATAGTCACGTTTCCGCGGCAAGGTGGTGGGGCCACGTGTCGATCTTCGACGCGTGATCTCGTCTCGTCTTTTGGAACCTTTTTTGCCTATATATATGGCAGTGTTTGGCCGAAACGAAGCAGATTTGAATTTAGGCTAGGTTTTCTATCTTTTAGTGCAGTGAAGTGTAGTGTAAGTATTCTTCTTCTTTGCTTTTATATTTTTATTTCATTTTAGATCTTGTAGTAGGGCTGAGAGTTTCAGAGAGAGATTGATGTAATAGATCGTGACAATCTATGTAAAGTGTCTCATTTCTTCTCCATTGTAATCTTTTTCATCTTCTACATGATGCTTAGCTAATCTTTTCTTCTCATGGTGACAACTACTAACCACTAACCATCTAACCACTTACTTGATAATCTACATGAATCTACTAGCCTCTACAAGGCCTTGCTCTTGCAAGACCCATTGATGCCTCATGATGATGAGTTCTAATATTTAACTTGCTAACTTGCTAATCAAGCTAACTCTCTCTTATTTCATGCTTACTTCTAATAGTTTTGATGATCTAATATTTGTATTAGCTTGCTCCTGATGCAAGTTTGAATGTGAACAACCATCTTATTTGTCATGCTTTGTATCGTCTCTTGAAGCCAAGGACTACTGATGGCCAAGGATCCATGTGACGCAACTATCACTAAAAGGTTAGCATGTTAGTAGAGTAATTAGTAGTTAGAAACCATGAGACTTCTTTCATAGTATTCTCCTTTCTTTTTTACTTTGTTTTAAAAATCAATTTCAAAACTCTTCTTTTATCTTTTCATCGTTGTTTTCACCATCTTCTTTGTTCACTTTGCTTTCATTTTCTTTACCAAAGCTTCATCTTCTTTTCTATTTTGTTTTACAAACCACTTCTTTTTCATTTTTACATCGCCATTTCTTCGCCTTCTCTACCTATCATGTTCAGTTTTCTTTTCTTTTTACTTTTTATCATTCTTTTAACAAAGAAGACTTGTTAACAACCGACGTGAATAAAGGCTGTTAATGCTTCTATCGCCTCCCGTCCCTGTGGATTCGACCCATTGAGCCAATGCTATAACGAAAGCTTCGAGGGAACATTAGCACACACATAATTTCATTGATTTCATAAAATACACATTTTAAAGTGCTAGTTCCGCTACGATCAAATTTTTGGCACCGGGGACGGGGACGGGAATGGTTTTGATTTCACGTTTTTGTAAATATTTTCTTCTCTGTTTTGATATGCAGGGCAATTTTTACAGATTCTTTGTATTGCAGAAGGCTACTCTTGCTTACCTCTCCCTGCTCTAGAAAGCAGAAATCTTGCTTCTTACACTTTGCCGCGAAAATCAAAGCAAAGTCGCGCAAGCGCGGCAATTTTGTGGCAATTGTATTTTGTCTTTTACAGGGATTTTGCAAGTTGCATATATTGTTATAATCTACTGTCAATTTTCTGCTTTGATTGCCTACGCACTATAATAAATTAAAGAATTAAAATACGATATTTGGACGCTTTTAGACATTTGCATTTAGGCACGTGTCAATTCACTTCCAATATACTGTATTTTGTTCTTTGTTGTGATCTAGATTGAAGTGTACATATAGCATTGCATATAGCATAGGACAAACACGCGGGTGATTTATCGCTTTGTGTTATTCTTGTCTATATTGCACACTTGCACGAATTGAAATTAAGGGCAAAACCCATATAAGATAAGGTGGGAATTTCATCACCCTTCCTTAACCCAAAAACCACCTTCCCACTCACACAACCCAAGCCCTAATAAAAATTGATAGATGTTGGCCCCCAAGGACATCTCAGACTCATTAAGAGATTGACTGAGGGTGAAACTTGTTTTGAATCATACTCTTATGAAATCAGTGTCTAAGGTTAGAGATTAAGAGGTTATGCCTCGAAGATACCATGATTTGGAATAATTAAGGACCGTTGCTTACGCACGGATACCTCTCACCGTATTTTGCCCCTACCTGACCGATTAGCTTGTGGTCAGATTCATACAATAACCTCCCTCGGGTAATCAACCAATTAGGAGTCGTCTAGGTCAAGGTCAACCATAGTATAGGCTTGGTTTTGATTTTCTTTTCTTTTTGTTTGTTGTTTGCTTTTTCTTTTTTGTTTGTGATTGTTTGTGAAATGGAATTCAATAATAATAATTCTTTCAATCCTAATATGAATTCATATTTCACACAGACCCCATTTGTTTCAGATAATTCCAACCTGGCTTTTTACAATATGAACCAACCAAATACACCGGGTTGGACTTATCCGAATCAATACAACCCATACCCCCAGTCTTATAACTATAATTTTTAAAATAATTTCAACTCTTCACAGAGTCAATGGGGATTCACCGCCCCCTTGTCAAATTTTCAATCTCCTTGTCCACCATATCCACCTTGTCCACAAATCTCACAATATTTAGCCCCGATCTCGGTTCCTATACTCCTTTTCTAGACCAACCCATTGAAGAAAAATCTGAGCTAGAAAAGAGTATAGAAGCCAACTTGCAAGAGCCGAGGGACAATATAAGAAAATGATGGCCTCTCTAATTCCACAATATTTTCAAGATTCATACTTATTTTCACCTATTCAAAATGACCAACTATCTACCCTGAAACCGAGTATGGAACGCTTTGTGAGTCTGAGCATCAATCTCAAAACATTTTAGACTCACATTCTTCACAAAATTTTCAAAACCAAGATCCCTACACTCCTTTTCTAGAACCACCACTTGAAGATACATCATATCTAGAAAAGAATATAGAAATCCTGCAAGAGTCTGCGCTACAATTTCAAAAATCTTCTACACAGTCTATCAATAGGTTAGAACAACAATTAAGTCAATTGGTCAACATTTATAGGAAAGAGGAAGCTCTTTCTTATCAACATTTGGCCAATTCATATATCTCTAACTCTATTGATTTGATTCAGGACTCTTGTTGTTTTGAAAATCAAGATTCAATTTTAGAACATCCAATTGAACTTGACCAATATCAAATTCTTGAAAACCATATTAACATGTTGGTAAGTTATCCCTTTTCTGAGATTGAACTTGAGCATGAATATGATCATGAACCTCAAGTTGGTAATTCAATTTCACTTCCTGATTCAATAATGACGGAGGTGTTTTTACCTGATTTTAGGCTTATTCCCGAGTCGACATTGGATCATGTGCCAGTCTATTATGAAATTGAGTCACCAATCTTTTATGATCATCATATTGAACTTGACCAATCCATACTTTTGAAAGTCCCATTGATAAATTGGCAAGTTCTCATTTATGGAATTGAACTCAATAAGAAATGTGACCTAGATTCTCAGATTTATGATCTAGTTTAAATTCCTGAATCAATATTGACTCCTGATTTGTTATCCAACTTGAGTAATACTTTAGAGTCAGTTTTGGTTCCTTTACCTGTCATTCTTGAATTGAAATCACCAACCATCATGGAGAAATGAATGTGGACTTGAGTTTTAACTTCTTGACTTGGACCCACTTCCTGAACCAATCTCGACTCCTGATCCTTTACTTGACTTAAGTCTTTTTTCTGAGTCGGTATTAGTTCTTGTACTTCCTGAGTCCAAATCAATCATTCCATTCTAGGACAAGAGTCTTGATAAATTTAACTCTGAAATTATTTTAAAAATTTAGAAATTAGATGGGGTAAAATTCTTAATAAAAATCATACATATATACATCTTTCTAGTGGGTTGTATTTTAGAGGTCTCTGGTGGGTTCCTCCAGACTCCACGCAAATTAGATTGGGCCGCATTTCGTGGACCAATCAAACCACCACCGGAACCACCACCTTAAGGTGATTTTTCCTTCTCTCTCTATTTATTTCATGCATACATACATCAGGATGCATTGAGGGCAATGCATGAGATAAGTGTGGGGGAGGGTTTACTAACAAAGAGTTTTTAGATTTTTCTCTTTTACACTTCTTTTAGGATATTCTTAAAATTTCCCTTTTGTATAGGATTTTTTTTCCCTTTCCTTAAAAACTTTTTGAAACAAGAGACAATGTTTTGATCTATTTTTAAGAAAATTAAGATGATCTTAGAAATTAAGAAAACCTTAATTATAACATCTTAAACCTAGTTGGAATAATAGACCTTGTTTAAAATTATAGGTTAAGTATAAAATATTGAGGAGATAATTTTATCTTGAATTTTTTTGCCTTAGATAGTTTACACTTTACACAAACACAATTTTTTGGATGGAAACAAAGACCTAAAATGCCATAAAATATAAAAAAATATACATGGTATAAATGAATAAAAATCACTTATTAAGCTGGATAGTTATGCCTGAAGAAGCATGATTATTCACGCCTAACGGTGATCAAAAGAAACAAATAATCCCCCTAGCTTTGTGGCCTTGTTTACTCGAGTCCTTAAACTAGAGGATGTTTTCTCATCTGGTACCCTAAGACTGTCTGGTCTGGGAGTCATCAGTAAAAGACTCGCTACATGGGTGAATTAGAAAGCCGGGTGAATTAGAAAGCCTAATGACACTAAGGGAAGAAAAAAAAAAAGAAAATATATATATGTAAATAAATGGCTTGATGGTTAGAGTTGAAATCCCAAAAATTTTCACTATTACAAAGTGCATACTATCTAGGTTTTATGAAGGATAAAAATTCAATCCAATTTTGAATTCTTACCTTAATTTAAGACAAGATCTTGCATAGAGACTAAGTTTAAGGAAGGATAATTTTTGGTGGACTTATGATTTTAGATCAATTATATTTTTACAAAAATATTTCGTAAACTTCTCTCTCTTTCGAAATGCATTTTCAAAATACTAACACCTGTCTTCTTTTTTTATGGATTTTGTGAGTGCAATCCGTTGAAAACCCTCAGGAGACAAAACTCCTCCTCTAGGGGTAACCTAGAGGTTTAACGGCTTGTTACACGTGCTCAGTGCAATCGTGTTACCTGTGAAAGTGGTGTAATAACATTTGTAGTATAGTTTTTCTTTTCTTGTTTTGCTTGGGACGAGCAAAAGATAAGTGTGTGGGTGTGATTAGTCTACAATTTTGCATTATTATATCACATTTTCTCACCGATTTATGAATATAATATCGGTCTAAACTGTGTTTTGGTCTCTCTTGTAGATAATCGAAACAAGGAGGGCAAAAGGGTAATAAGAGCTTAATTAAACCCATTTTTGGGTAATTAAATCCACATTTCTTGGAGGCCAAGTAAGGGATCTTCTAGAAGATACATTGAACCTAGATCCTTGCGCACGTCAGACGAATATATGATGAAAATACTCGAATCGGAGCACATCTAGCAGGTCCCCGAAGCGCCACGATTCCCCATACCAAAACTAGGGACCTAGGTCCCCGGTATTGCCGCGAAAACGCGGTAATACTCGCGTTTTCGCGGCAAGGTGGTGGGGCCATGCATCGATCTTCAACGCGTGGCCTCGTCTCGTCTTCTGGAACCTACTTTTGCCCATAAATATGGCAGGGTTTGGCCGAAACGAAGCAGATTTGGATTTAGGCTAGGTTTTCTATCTTTTAGTGTAGTGTAATGTAGTGTATTGTAAGTGTTCTCCTTTTCTTTTGTATTTTCATTTTTTTGGATCTTGTAGTAGGGCTGAGAGATTTAGAGAGAGAAAGAGAGAGGTTGATGTAATAGATGGTGACAATCTATGTAAAGGTGTCTTCTTTCTTCTCCATTGTAATCTTCACCATCTTCTACATGATGCTTAGCTAATCTTTTCTTCTCATGGTGACTAACTACTAACCACTAACCATCTAATCACTTACTTGATAATCCACATGAATCTAGCACCCTCTACAAGGCCTTGCTCTTGTAAGAGCCATTGATGGCTCATGATGATGGGTTCTAATATCTGACTTGCTAACTTGCTAACCAAGCTACCTCTCTTATTTCATGCTTGCTTCTAATAGTTTTGATGATCTAATGTTTGTATTAGCTAGCTCCTGATGCAAGTTTGAATGTGATAAACCATCTTATTTGCCATGCTTTGTATCGTCTCTTGAAGCCAAGGACTAGTGATGGCCAAGGATCCATGTGAGACAACTATCACTAAGAGGTTAGCATGTTAGTGGAGTAATTAATAGTTAGAAATCGTGAGACTTCTTTCATAGTATTCTCCTTTCTTTTTACTTTGTTTTAAAAATCAATTTCAAAACTCTTCTTTATCTTTTCATCGTTGTTTTCACCATCTTCTTTGTTCATCTTTGTTTTCATTTTCTTTACCAAAGCTTCATCTTCTTTTCTATTTTGTTTTCCAAACCACTTCTCTTTCGTATTTACATTGCCATTTCATCGCCTTCTCCACCTATCATGTTCAGTTTTCTTTTCTTTTACTTTTTATCATTCTTTTAACAAAGAAGACTTGTTAACAACCGACGTGAATAAAGACTGGTAATGCTTCTATCGCCTCCCGTCCCTGTAGATTCGACCCGTTGAGCCAATGCTATAACGGAAGTATCGAGGGAACATTAGCAAACACATAATTTCATTAATTTCATAAAATACACATTTTAAAGTGCTAGTTCCACTCCGATCATACATGCATCTATTAAAGATAGGCATCCTGGAAGCTCCCCCTTAACATATGCATACTCAATAAACATATATAGATATGCAATGAAGCTCAGAATACCAATAAAATGACATATGCATAACACATAGTAAAACATGCATATATAAACCTGAATTCTTCTCCCCCTTTTTGTCATTCATCAACATATGGGTGAAGCCAAATAAACAATAAGCGTAAACAAAAATTTTGATACCAATAAATACAGTCAATTGAAAGAACCAATTGAAAATAAGAAACTTAATCAATGGAAACAATCAATTGAAAGAAACAATTTTTTTTTGAATTTATACCAATAAAAGAACATGATATCAATTGAAAATGAACACCAAATTTTTAGGTAAACACTATATTCATTTAGCAATAAGGATATCAAATTGAAAATAATACCAGTTTAAACTTATTGATACCAATATTAAAAATGTAAGCATATACAAAGGCAAAATATTTTTCATCATAAAGATTGGGAGTAAGATACCAATTGAAAAGTAAACCAATTGAAAGATAAAATAAGATTTTTTTCTCTCCCTTTATGAAATACCAATAAAAATCATGTATAAGCTTGTATAATATACCAATTAAAAACTAATTGACATTAAGGACTAAATCAAGCTTAGCAAGAGAAATTATGAGTATACAAAATGAATGTTTCATATTAAAAATCTCATACTTAAGAAATTTTTGATAACAATTGAAATAAATTGTAAATTTTTTATACCAATTTAAAGGTAAAATATGAAGTATATTTAAAAAAGAATTATCAATTGAAAATAATACATAAGCTTGAATATGAAACCAATTAACATTTAAAATTAAGTCAAGTTTTAGCATAAACATATTGTATGCACAACCAAATCATATATATATATAAGAATGAATATACCAATTGAAATTGATACTATTGAAGTTTGAAGCATACATATATAGGAAACACATATGAGTATACAAAAAAATAAAATTTTTATCAAAATCATGTATATCTTATAGCTACCTCCCTTTCATGTACATGTTTAAATAGATTTTTAATTTTGAGCATATAAGGCATGCTCGCCCATCCAACCGCCCTTTGAAGGTAGGAATTTTCAAAAAATAATAATTTGAAAGTAAATAGGCATAGTTTGAAAACTCGACTAATTGAATAATAGAGAGTAGTTTTAAAGATATTTTTGAAAACTAGTAAGAAATCCTTTAAAATTTGAAACCAAATCATACATCCCATGAAGACATGAAAATCACATAAGAATTGACACTCAAAATCTATAAAGCACATATATACTTATGAAAATTAAGTCATGAGTAAACACCAAATATAGAGTGTATGAATCATGTAATCAACAAAATCATGAAAATAAGGCATTGAACATCAAAAAAATTCCTTTACAAACATGAAAAACATAAAAGTTTTATTTTCATCAAAGCAAAACAAACTTCAAGACATATGTATGTTTTATATAAACTAGAGTATACATACATATCCAAATAAAAACGAGTCCACAACAGTATATTGCATGAAAGGCAATTGATTCAAGGGTATACATGTATCTCTAAAGTTTTGGCAAAATTAATATATACATGAAGCTAACTACATTTTTATGAAAACATGTACAATAATAGGGAATACAAGTTAAAATATAAGAATCATCAAAACTAGGTTACACAAGTACATCTAATGGGTACAAATAAGCAACATAGTACAAACATATAATAATCAAATGTGGCTCACTGGTTGTACAAATACTGACACAAGTTTTAATGAAAACTACATCTAAACAAGTAATCAAAACATGAAGCATAGAAGAAAAATATAAGCCAATATGATCATTATGTTGAATGCAAATGTTTTAGATTAGGATATACACAATAGCTAAATTAAAGTGAGAACACAAGATAATGATTCATATAAACATGGGTGCATCTCAAATACTACATGTATATCACATGTCTAATTTACATTACATCTAATATAATGAACATGAAAAATCAAAACATACTAAAAATTAATACTATAAAAGCATGTAAACTAAATGGGAGTTAGAGATAGTTACCAAAACCATTAGGGCTAATCTCTAGATCTTCAAACCATGGTGGTCCTTCCACCAAACATCCTTGAAGGTGATGCATCCAATATAGTGTCCATTAAGCTTATACGCATTCACCATCAAGATTCCAATACCATCTCGTCAAGTGAGAGGCCACACCTACATCAAATATAATAGGGGTGGATTTTGTTACCCATACCCTTTTTAGTCCATGAAGGTTAGCATGATTGAGGTTTTACCTGCACACAAGAATACAGAATTTAAGAACTTTATAACAGTAGTGCAAGGTGCTCAATTCTACCGCTATAGCAAGTGACTATGCGGGTCGTGATTCACAAGGAGGGACTAGCGATGGAAACTTTTTAGCAAGTTCTCTTTTAAATTACAATCAATGGTTAAAGATCTTCTTTTAGCTCTTTAAAAAAAAAAGGAAATAGGTTAAAGTTAAGTTAGGAAGAAAGTGGTAGATTGAGAAGGTGAAGAAAAATAGAAAATGAATATATACAAAGAAATTGAAAAGAGTGATAAAAGAGTTATGAGATTGTGATGTTGGTGATCTAAACTAAAAGTTAAAAGAAAAGAAAGAAAGTTAAACCTAAAAATTACTTACCTCTTCGGTACTCATATACCTCGGATCCGTAGCTACGACTTACCTAGTCGTTGAAGGCGATCAAGCATGGCATGTAGGATCTTCCCCATTCCCGGTTTACACTATGAATAAAAGGGCAAGCTAAGCTAACAAAAGAATGGTTGTTCATCACCATAAGCCATCAAGGGCACTTGCAATGGCGAAGCAGTCTCAAGGCTATCAGATTCACTTGGATTGCAACACATCAGAGGAAAGTAAACGAAAACAAGAGTAAAGAAGAAAAAAATACTTCGATTCGATTCGATTCAAATAACAATGAAAGAAAAGACTTACTTACACCGGTGTCACGCTTGCTCTCATTCCTTCATGAAATTCGTCTCTCTTCTCAGTTATATAAAAAAAAGTAAAAATTACATAAAAGGAAAAATAAAAATCTACACTAAAAAGAATGAAAAACTGGCCTAAAATCTATCTCTCCTTCGAATCTGAGATATCTCTGCTCATGCCTCTGCTAGGGTATTTATAGGAGAAAGTCTGGGATAGAGACTCATCAAAATGTTGACTCATCAAAAGGTATAGTCTCAGAATTTTGAAGTTGAACTGTGAATATGCTGAGAGTATCTTTTTCTTCTCTTGATTGAAAATTTAATTGAGTTGGGCTGCAGCTAACTGTCATATTGATGGCTGGATATGACTCAGTAAACGATTGAAATGAAAATAGTAGTCAACATAAAAGTTGTAGAACTTTCAGGTTTCTTTCTGAAGCATCTTGAATCATCAAATTTGCATTTTTATAACTAAAGTTATGATCAAATTACTAAACGATGCTCAGGCTGAATCCAAATTCTGATTGTAGACTTTTGGAGTTTCCTTCTATGACTTAATCTTGCCATATAATCAAAGGGTATATTCTAAGAATTCGATTTAAACCCTAAATATGCTAAGAATATCCTTTCTTCTACTTAGATAATAATTGATTTTTCAATCACAAATTTAATTAGATTTTCCTTTCAATCTCCAAATATGATTGCCTCAAATCTCTAAATTTATTGGGCTTTTTTGGCTCTTTTCCTATTTTTCTCCTTTTTATAAAGATCTACACATCACTAAGCAAAAATAGATCAAATAGCAGAGTTTTATTAAAAATAAATATGGGAATGTGACAATAAATATGCAAAATTGATGAGTAATCACACCCCCACACCCCCACACCTATCTATTGCTCGCCTTCGAGCAAAATATCAAAACTAAATCTAAGAAATTATTAGACCACTTTCGCAGGTCATGCGATTGCACTGAGCATGTACAACAAGCCGTTAAACCTCTAGGTTTCCCCTATAGGACAAGTTTTATCTCGTGAGGGTTTTTAGTGGATTGCACCCACAAAATCCATAAAGAAAGAGAAAAATGTTAGTATTTTGAAAACACATTTTGAAAGAGAAAAATATTTGAAATATTATTGTAAGGATTAAGTAATCTATAAGTTATAAGAAAACTGAATTTTTCATTCCTAAACTTAGTCTCTATTCAAAAATTTGTTATCAATCAAAGTAAGGAGTCAAATTGTACTTCTCATCTAGTCTATCATTTTACCCTAAGTCATATGCACCTTCGTGACCGTGAAATTTTGACTAAGGGTTCTTTAACTCTAACTCTTATGCATTATTTATTTATTTATAATATTTTTATTTTTGATGGTAATATTCCTTAGTTCTATTAGGCTTTTTAATCTGCCCATGTAACGTGCCTTTAATCGGTGACTCCCAAACCAAACGGTCTTAGGGCACCGGGTGAGAAGACACCCTAAGGACTTAAGGACTCGAGCAAATAAGGCCACAAAACTAAGGATTTTATTATGTAAGCCGCCTTTAGGCGTGAATACTTATGCTTTATGAGGCACAAATACCCAGCTTAATCATAGAATTTATATATATATATATATATATATATATATATATATATATATATATATATATATATATATATATGTATATATATATATTATTTTTTTCTTTTCTTTTCTTTTTTTTATTAATAGGCATAAGAATCTTTATTTTTGAACCCTAAGTGTGTAAGTGTATAAAGCATGCATATATTATCAAGGTAAGGATCAAGACTAAATTACTTTCACAAATTTTCTTCCTAACCTTAGAAATCAAACAAATAATCTTATTTTGATCAAGTATAAGAAATCCTAATTATGATTCTCCTATTTCTTAAAATTGACTTAATTTCTTACAAAAAATATGTCAAAATATTGTTTCCATTTTAAAAAAGTTTTTAAAAGTAAAAAAATATTAATAATTTTTTTTGTTTTAAAAATAAAAGGAAAACCTACGTTATATTAGAACCCTCCCCCACATCTATCTCATGCATTGTCCTCAATGTATGAATTAATGCATAGATGCATGAAAAAGAAGAAAGGGAAGAAAAATATTACCTTATGGTGGTGGTTCTGGTGGTCTGATTGGTCCACGAAATGCGGCCCAATCTAATTTGCGTGGAGTTCGGAGGAACCCACCAAAAACCTCTCTAATATAATCTACTAAAATGATGTATATATGAATGATTTTTATTAAGAATTTTACCCCATCTAATTTTCAAATTTCAAATTAATGTCAGAGTCATTATTATCAACACCTCTGTCCCAAAATAGAGTATGAAAAGATAAAATGATTGATCTGGAACCAGGAAGGGCATGAAGTACAATCGACTAGGGAAAATGACTGAAGTCAAGTAAAGGTTCAGGAATCAAAATTTATTCAGGAAGTGGGTCCAAATCAAGAAGTTGAAACTCAAGTCCACATTCATTTCCCCACAATGGAATGTGATTTTCTAAGATTGGTGATTCAAGTTCAAGAATAACAGGTATGGGAATTAAAACTGACTCTAAAATATTTCTCAAATCAGGTAGTAAAATAGGAGTCAATATTGATTCAAAAATTTGAACTGGATCACAAATTTGAGACTCAAGATCACATTTCTCATTGAGTTTAATTTCGTAAAAATGGGAACTTGCCAATTTGTCAATAGGACTTTCAAAAGTATGAAATTGGTCAAGTTCAATATTATGATCATAAAAGATTGGTGATTCAATTTCCTGATGGACAAGCGCAGGATCCAATGTGGACTCTGGAGAAGGATTGAAATCAGGTGAAGTCATTATTGAATCAGGAAGTAGAATTGAATTACCAAGTTGAGGTTCAGGATCATATTCATTCTCAAGTTCAATTTAAGGAAAGGGATAACTTACCAAAATGTCAATGTGGTTTTCAAAATTTAGAGTTTGGGCAAGTTCAAATGGGTGCGCTGAAATGGAATCTTGTTTTCCAAAGCAACGTGATTCTTTGACTCTAACAGAATGGTTAGCGACATCAGGAATGGTCAAATGGTTAGAATGAAGAGTTTTGACCATTATATCTATGTCATGATTATGAGTGATTTGAGCCTGAGTCATGGCTTCAAGCAGCTTTTCATAGTCGATTGGTTCATCATTTTGTCGCGATTGGACTTGAAAAGATGAAGTTTTGTTTTGGAATTTGTTGTGAAATCGTGAATCCATCAGATTTTGTAATTGCTGCTCGAAATCACACATACTCATTGTTGGCCCGAAGGCCCATCACTCTAGTTTTGATGATGATCAACTCATGTAGTTATGTTTACTAATGCTCTTGTGTTTAATTAGTGACAGATTTATGATCAAGATCTTAGTTGGTGCATAGCTTCAACAAAGGATTTAAAGTCAAGTTTTGGAGCTAGCACGGTGTTTGAACCAAGTCAAGAAGGCTTCAAGTGAAGACTTCAACAAGATGAAGACTTGTGTCTAGGTTTGTTTTTAGTAAGATTTTGTTTTTAGATAAAATGTAAAGGATAGAATAGTTGGTGGATTGCTCAATTATACCATGCACACACACTCTTGTTTTAGTTGTCTTTTCATAAAAGAATTTTCAGTTTAGAAAAGACTTTTCATTTTGAAAAAATACTGTTTGATTTTTGGTATTCTAGTTTATATGTTTTAACCAAAACCATGTTTAGAATTTAAAGTCAAAAACATAGATATTTCACCATGTTTGTGTAGTGGATCATATCCATACACCATATGCTTTAAATGTTGTTTGAATATCTTGTTTTTGTATTTGGTGAAGTTTTTTGGAAAAACAAGTTTTGGAAAATACTGTTTTTAGTTTGAGCCATATTTTTGAGTTACAAAAATAGTTTAAATCATTTGTAACATGCCTTGATTTTGTGCAAGCATGTTTGTTTATCAAAGTATATTAGTAAAACTATTTTTGTAGATTTTCTGTGATTTTATCGGATTTTATGTGAACCAAAAAGACCAAGTTTTAAATCCCTTAAAATTTCTGTTCCAGGCTTCAGCCAGTCGACTAGTCGACCGACCAAGTCGACTGGGGCTAAAGTCGGTCGACCGACTCGGTCGACCGACGTGCACAGACGTGCACGCCATATCTGGCAGGAGGGCCGGTCGACCGACCCGGTCGATCGCCAGAGAGCATCTGCTCTCTGGAAAGCCCCGGTCGACTGGGCCGGTCGACCGGATAGAGAGTCTGCTCTCTGTATCCTGGATCGGTCGACGACCGGTCGACCGATGGCACAACAGTCTGAAATATGACCGTTGGCCGGTCAACCAGCCGGTCAACCGATAGGCCTGACAGACCCCAACGGCTAGTTTTTGACAGCCTATAAATTTGGGGGTTTGGTCATTATTTTGCAACAAGATTTTTAGTGGACCTTGAGCCAGTTTTTCCTACCTAATCAAAAGAGTTTTCTCCACTAAATTGAGAGCTAATACTTCTAATCAAAAGGGGAGTTTATTTAAAGTGTGTTAAAAGAGATTTCTTGAGTTTTCCTCCACCACTCTCATCCTAGTTTTCTCACACAAACACTTGAGCTATCCATTGATTATTCATCTTATAGGAGTGTTGTAGTGAGAGTGTTTATTGGTGATCAAAGTGTTTAGATCCCCAAGAGATCTTTTCTTTATTCTTTGAGGAGGCGGACAAGTGTGTTCGCGGTGGTTTAGAGTTCGTGTGTGAACTCCGTGTTTGAGGTGCGGCCTCGGCGAGCCGGTAGGCTTGCGGTGTGTACGGGACTAGAGAGTCTGAGGGCTTGTAGGTGTTGCGGCACTGAGGAGTGATCCATTGGGATCGTGCATAGTGGAAATCCTTCGTAGTGTCGAAGGCGGGGATGTAGAGCAAGTGTGCTCGAACCTCGAAACAAATCCCTTGTGTTTGCGATTGCTCACTCTCTCTCTATCTCCTTGTGTTTATATCTTGCATACTTATATTGTGTTTATTCTTTATATGCTTGATATTCATATTGTGCTCATATTGATATACTTGCTTGGGATTGTTTGCTAACACTTGTATTCAACCAAGAGAGCCAACGCGGCACCTCAACCCTTATCTAGGGGAATCAAGAGGAGTTAGTCCAGAGCCCTTCACGGGGAATTCGGCTACACTCTTGTGTTATACGTGGTGTTTATTCTAAATAGTTAGTTTAGGTCATAATAGTTTTTTAATTCCGCATTTAGTGACCATTAGATTAGCCATCACCTATTCACCCCCCTCTAGGTGATTTACAATTGGTATCAGAGCCAAGTGCTCTTGATTTGGGTCTTACAACCTAGAGTTAAAGATCCTCATTTTAGGCTAGTCACAATTTTTGTACACACACAATGGACTTCATGGCACCACCCACCTTTGACATTCTTAACATCCAAATTTGGAAGGTTAAGATGTCTTTGTACCTCAAAGTCTTAGGTATTCATATTTATCTTGCTACCACTAATGAATCATATTGTTTAAATAGCAAGAATATTGAGGCTAATACAAAAGCCCTAAATGCTTTGAAGAGTACTCTAAATGATGATTATTTATTTAGGGTTGCTAACATTGATTTGGCTTTTGTAGTATGGAACACCCTCCTCTCCCTTGGCGAAAAAGATCAATACTATGCGGGGAGTGACTCGGATGTTGGAAGTGACAGCTCCAACTTGTGTTATATGGTCCAAGGGGATAACTCCCTTGAGGTAAACACCGAATCCGAGCTAGAAGATAATGACATGTCATTTGATGAACTTGCTTCATTTTGTCAACAACTATTAGAGAAATATGACATGCTTAGAAAAGATAATAAGAAAATGAAAAAGAATTTTGATTGCATACTTAAAGAAAAAGATTCTTTACAAAATAAAGTTGCATGTTTTGAAAAAGAAAATGATGATTTGAAAAATAAAAATATTTCCTTAATGTCTAAATTGAATGATTTGTGTGAAGGAAATATGTCTTTGAAAAATAAACTTGTTTTGGTGGAAAAACAAAAGGAAGTTGTTTTTCAAGAAAACTCTTCTTTAAAAAGAAAAATGATTGAAAAAGAAAAAGTTATTGTTTCTAAAAAGAATAAGAAAAATGACTCTATATCTCACCTTTCTCTACATGCCACCATCGATGATAGTGAGATTGAACTTTTGAAAAATAAAATTAATAGTTTGAGCTCTACTTTGAGCACATGTGCATTTAACCACTCTGGATTGGAGTCTTTGTTTTCAAAGAAACAAGCTCCACATATTCATGCACATCATCATCATGCATATGTTTATGTTGCACGCCATAATCACACCCACACACATAAGCATCCTAAGGTGTACAAATGTACACATTGTGGCCGCAAAGGCCATCTAGCAAAATTTTGTTTTGATAAGTTGCATGTTTTAAATTTTGCTAATAAAAATTGTTGGGTTCCATTAAATGATAACTCCCGTGGACCCAAGAAAAAATGGGTACCAAAACCCCCACCTTTTGTTTGTGATGTAGGTGCGGGCTCTCATAAAACGTGAAAGATTTGGTGCCTTGGTGGTGGTTGCACATGGACTTGATGGATACATATTTGATGCACAGCTATCAAGGAGGTTTGGTAGGACAACCACCATGTTTAGAGATTTGGAGTAGTTCCTTGGTTTGGTAACTATTTCTAAACTCCTAGTTCATATACATGCTTATTCATTTGTGATATCATATAGCATGTTCATGTTTTTATGTGTTTTGTGCTTCATGTGGTAAATACTAGTTTAAATGTAGTTTTTATCAAAACTTGTATTTATACATGTACAAATATATGAGAACAAATTGATTCATATATGTTTGCACTTCATGCTCATTTGTACCCACTATATGCACATGTATAGGCTAGTTTTGATGATTCTTTCATTTATACGTGTTTTGCCTATTTTCATGTTTTTACTTCATGTATATGTATTTTGTATTCAAATCTAATAAAATACATGTATACCCGTGAGTCTCTTGCCTTCATGCAAATACCTTTGATAGACTCTTTTATGTTTGGGATATGTATGCATATTGTTAGAATTGGATAAATCATACATATACCTTGAAGTTTGTTTTAAATAAAAAATGATATTCATGTTTGATTTGAGCCTTATTGATTATTTTCATGAAAAATGCTAATTACATGATTCTTGTACACTCACACCTTATTTGTTATGTCATGACTTTGTTTCATGAACACATTTTTGAGCTTTATCGTTTTGAGTGTCAACTCTTATGTATTTGGTATGATTCATGAAAAACATATGATTTGATTTCATGTTTTGAAGGATCTTTAACTAGTTTTTTAAAATTATTTTTAACTAGTTAATTATTCTTCATATGGTAGTGATTTTAATGTTTAACTATTTTCAAAATTATTTTGAAAACCCCTACCTAAATGGGCGGATGGCTGGGCGAGTATGCCTTGTAAGCCTTAATTAAAAAATCTTTTATCTTGAGCATATGAAGGGTGGTAGGTTATGATTTATATACATGATTTACATTGTTATTTTCAATTGGTATCTCAATTGATATTTTTGTATATACTCATATTTTGTTTCCTATATATGTATGACTTCAATGACAATTTCTATTATCATACATATATATGATGTGTTAATGCTTGATTTACAATTGACTCACATTTTTAAAGCACAAAGTTTATAATGAAAAATAAAAATTATTTTTGATCATTATGTTTACATTTGGTATCAATATGCTTCAACTTCATATTTGTTAAATTTCAATTGGTATCAATGTGTTTTACAATAATGATTATTTACAATTTGGTATCTTAAAAATTTGATTGTTTTACAAGAGCTCTGATACCTTTAAAAAAAAATTTGTCTAAGAAAAATTAAAAAAATTTTGATGTGTATTTCCTATATGCAATGAGAGCTTAACATCTCTTCTACATATAGATTCATGTTGAGTGTATCTTGTATTGAGGAGCTTGACAACTCTTCTTTATGTGATACACGTGTGTAGGGGGAGCTTCACATCTCCTCTTATGCATTACATATTATGTAATGCATATGTGTAGGGAAGCTAACTTAGCATCTTCCTCTTCATGAATGAATATCGCATATAAACTTTTATTGACTTTTTTTTTGTTTGCACCCCTTATTGATCTATTTGTTTATGACAAAAATGGGGAGAAAAATTTTGTTTTTACTTTAACCCCTTTGTTGATGATTGACAAAAGGGGGAGAAGTATTTGAGATGTATATGCATGTTTTCCTTGCTTTACTATTAAAGAGGAGTAGTATTTATGTTTATGCATATATGTTTGTTTTGCAAATTGGAGACAAAGAATTTGATTTGTTTTATGCTTGTTAGCATGTTTATCTCCATACATTTGCAAACATGTTTATGTGCTTCATCGCTATATATTATTGTTTATTGTTTATGCATGAGTTAAAGGGGAGCTTCTTTGGAGCTTTACTTTAATCCATGCATATATAACTTCATGAGTTTTGTCATCATCAAAAAGGGGGAGATTGTTGGCCCGAAGGCCCATCACTCTAGTTTTGATGATGATCAACTCATGTAGTTATATTTACTAATTATCTTGTATTTAATTAGTGACAGATTTATGATCAAGATCTTAGTTGGTGCATAGCTTCAACAAAGGATTTAAAGTCAAGTTTTGGAGCTAGCACGGTGTTTGGACCAAGTCAAGAAGGCTTCAAGTGAAGACTTCAACAAGATGAAGACTTGTGTCTAGGTTTGTTTTTAGTAAGATTTTATTTTTAGATAAAATGTAAAGGATAGAATAGTTGGTGGATTACTCAAGTATACCATGCACACACACTCTTATTTTAGTTGTCTTTTCATAAAAGAATTTTCAGTTTAGAAAAGACTTTTCATTTTGGAAAAATACTGTTTGGTTTTTGGTATTCTAGTTTATATGTTTTAACCAAATCATGTTTAGAACTTAAAGTCATAAACATAGATATTTCACCATGTTTGTGTAGTGGATCATATCCATACACCATATGCTTTAAATGTTGTTTGAATATCTTGTTTTTGTATTTGGTGAAGTTTTTTGGAAAAACAAGTTTTGGAAAATACTGTTTTTAGTTTGAGCCATATTTTTCAAGTTACAAAAATAGTTCAAATCATTTGTAACATGCCTTGATTTTGTGCAAGCATGTTTGTTTATCAAAGTATATTGGTAAAACTATTTTTGTAGATTTTTTGTGATTTTATGGGATTTTATGTGAACTAAAAGACCAAGTTTTAAATCCCTTAAAATTTCTGTTCCAGGCTTCAGCCAGTCGACTAGTCGACCGACCAAGTCGACTGGGGCTGAAGTCGGTCGATCGGCTCGGTCGACCGACGTGCACAGACGTGCACGCCATATCTGGCAGGAGGGCCGGTCGACCGACCCGATCGACCGCCAGAGAGCATCTGCTCTCTGGAAAGCCCCGATCGACCGGACAGAGAGTCTGCTCTCTATATCCTGGATTGGTAGACCGACCGGTCGACCGATGGCACAACGGTCTGAAATATGACCGTTGGCCGGTCGACCGGCCGGTCGACCGACAGGCCTGACAGACCCTAACGGCTAGTTTTTGACAGCTTATAAATTTGGGGGTTTGGTCATTATTTTGCAACAAGATTTCTAGTGGACCTTGAGCCAGTTTTTCCTACCTAATCAAAAGAGTTTTCTCCACTAAATTGAGAGCCAATACTTCCAATCAAAAGGGGAGTTTATTTAGAGTGTGTTAAAAGAGATTTCTTGAGTTTTCCTCCACCACTCTCATCCTAGTTTTCTCACACAAACACTTGAGCTATCCATTGATTATTCATCTTATAGGAGTGTTGTAGTGAGAGTGTTTATTGGTAATCAAAGTATTTAGATCACCAAGAGATCTTTTATTTATTCTTTGAGGAGGCGGACAAGTGTGTTCGCGGTGGTTTATAGTTCGTGTGTGAACTCCGTGTTTGAGGTATGGCCTCGGCGAGCCAGTGGGCTTGCGGTGTGTACGGGACTAGAGAGTCCGAGGGCTTGTAGGTGTTGCGGCACCGAGGAGTGATCCATTGGGATCGTGCATAGTGGAAATCCTTCGTAGTGTCGAAGGCGGAGATGTAGAGCAAGTATGCTCGAACCTCGAAACAAATCCCTTGTGTTTGCGATTATTCACTCTCTCTCTATCTCCTTGTGTTTATATCTTGCATACTTATATTGTGTTTATTCTTTATATGCTTGATATTCATATTGTGCTCATATTGATATACTTGCTTGGGATTATTTGCTAACACTTGTATTCAACTAAGAGAGCCAACGCGGTACCTCAACCCTTATCTAGGGGAATCTAAAGGAGTTAGTCCAGAGCCCTTCACGGGGAATTCGGCTACACTCTTGTGTTATACGTGGTGTTTAGTCTAAATAGTTAGTTTAGGTCATAATAGTTTTTTAATTCCGCATTTAGTGACCATTAGATTAGCCATCACCTATTCATCCCCCCTCTAGGTGATTTACACTCATTTCCAAGATTGATGGTTTTCTATTTTGAACTGGTGGAACTAAGTATGAATCTTGAAAATACTGTGAAATTGGGGAGGCCTGAAATTTTCTTTTGGCCTCCGCATGGCTTCTATACTTTTTTCAGCTCGAATTTTTCTTCAATGGGTTGGTCCAGAAAAGGAGTATAGGAAGCAAAATCGGGGAATGAATATTGTGAAAATTGTGGACAAGGTGGATAAGGAGGACAAGTTGGTTGAAAATTGGACTTGGGGGAGGTGAATCCCCATTGACTCTGTGAAGAGTTGGAATTAAGTTGGTAATTATGGTCATAAGATTGGGGGCATGGGTCATATCGATTCGGATAAGACCAATCTGGCACACTAGGTTTGTTAAAGTTATGATATACCGGGTTAGTAATATCTGAAAAAGAGGTCAGAGTGTAACATGGATTACCATTAAAATTGAAAAAATTGTTGTTATAAGCCATATCACACAAGAAATGTCAAACACAAACAAAGAAAAACAAACAAATAAGTAAACAAATAAAAAAATCTAACCTAAGTTAGGGTAGATCTTAGACGGAGATGACTCCTAACTGGTTAGACTATCCACGGGAGGTATATTGCTGAATCTGATCACAAGTTAATCGTCCAGGTATGGGTAAGATCAGTGGGAGGTATCCGTGCTTAAACAACGGGCCTAATTATGCCAAAACACCAACCTTCAGGGTTTCCCCCCTCAATCCCCAACCTTAGATACCGATTTGGCAAGAGTCAAAGTCAAATCAACTTTCCCCTTAGGTCAGTCTCCTATATGAGTCCGAGATGTCCCTAGGGCCAATGTCTACTCAGTTTTAGTTAGGCTGGGTTAGTGAGTGAGGAGATGGTTTGTGGGCTAAGGGAGGGTAATGACTTCCCCACCTTATCTTTTTTTATAGGACAAGCCCTTAAATCAATTTAGTGCAATGTGTGCAAGATATAGAAAAGTAATATTCACAAGCAAATATCACCCAAGAATGTTTCCTAAACTATATGCTATGCATACGTACCTTTTGCTCCAGCACTCTTCAACAGTAATGTAAAATATAAACGAATTGACACGTGCCTAAATGCAAAGTCTAAACCGTTTTTAACATTTAACAAATATCATTTGACTGTTGAGGTTAGAAAATACGTACAGTGATACAAATAAGAAAATAAATAGCTACAGAATTATAGCTTTGCAATTCATCCGACCTGCAGAAATACAGATTAGTAGTTCACTCAGATTGCCACTAGAATGTAGCAAATCTGAGGGCTTCTGGGTGCTGCTTTCTAGAGTAGAGTCCAAGGCCACTTATATGTCCATTGCAGCAAAAATTTCCTTATTGTTAAACCTGTACATCAAGAACAAAGAAGAAAGTTAACCAAAAAATGTAAATCTAAAAAGAGAAAACTTATCGTCCCTCCCCGGCAATGGCGCCAAAATTTGATTGAGGTTTTACCTACACACAAGAATACAGAATTTAAGAACTTTATAACAATAGTGCAAGGTGCTTAATTCTACCACTATAGCAAGTGGCTATGCGGGTCATGATCCACAAGGAGGGACTAGCGATAGAAGCTTTTTTAGCAAGTTCTCTTTTAAGTTACAATCAATGGTTAAAGATCTTCTTTTAGCTCTTTAAAAGAAGCGGAAAATAGGTTAAAGTTAAGTTAGGAAGAAAGTGGTAGATTGAGAAGGTACAAACAAAAAGAAAAAGGATATATACAAAGAAATTGAAAAGAGTGATAAAAGAGTTGTAGAGTGTGGTGTTGGTGATCTTAACTAAAAGTTAAAAGAAAAGAAAGAAAGTTAAACCTAAAAATTACTTACCTCTTCAGTACTCATATACCTCGGATTCGTAACTATGACTTACCTAGTCGTTGAAGGTGATCAAGCATGACATGTAGGATCTTTTCCATTCCCGATCTACACTATGAATAAAAGGGCAAGCTAAACTAACAAAAGAATGGTTGTTCATCACCATAGGCCATCAAGGGCACTTGCAATGGTGAAGCAGTCTCGAGGCTATCAGATTCACTTAGATTGTAACACATCAGAGGAAAGTAAACGAAAACAAGAGTAAAGAAGAAAAAGAAACTTCGATTCGATTCAAATAACAATGAAAAAAAAGACTTACTTACACCGGTGTCACCCTCAGTACAAG
Source organism: Agave tequilana (assembly GCA_038442645.1). Taxonomy (NCBI): domain Eukaryota; kingdom Viridiplantae; phylum Streptophyta; class Magnoliopsida; order Asparagales; family Asparagaceae; genus Agave; species Agave tequilana. The sequence goes on from JAVJIF010017105.1 coordinate 83,577, forward strand.
CTTGCTCTTATTCCTTCATGAAATTTGTCCCTCCTCTCAGTTAAATAAAGAAAAGTAAAAATTACATAAAAGAAGAAATAAAAACCTACAATAAAAAGAATGAAAAACTGACCTAAAATCTATCTCTCCTTCGAATCTGAGATATCTCTGCTCATGCCTCTGTTAGGGTATTTATAGGAGGAAGTCTGGGATAGTGACTCATCAAAATGTTGACTCATCAAAAGGATATTCTCAGAATTTTGAAGTTGAACTGTGAATATACTGAGAATATCCTTTTCTTCTCTTGATTGAAAATTTAATTAAGTTGGGTTGTAACTAGATGTCATATTGATGGCTGAATAGGACTCAGTAAACGATTGAAATAAAAATAGTAGTCAACAAAAAAGTTGTAACCCTTTCAGTCTTCTTTCTGAAGCATTTGAATCATCAGATATGCATTTTTATAACTAAAGTTATGATCAAATTACTAAACGATGCTCAGGCTGAATCCGAATTCTGATTGTAGACTTTTGGAGTTTCCTTCTATGACTCTATCTTGCCATATAATCAAAGGGTATATTCTCAGAAATTGGATTTAAACGCTAAATATGCTGAGAATATTCTTTCTTCTACTTGGAGAATAATTGATTTTTCAATAACAAATTTAATTTATTGGGCTTTTTGGGCTCTTTTCCTGTTTTTCTCCTTTTTATAAAGATCTGCACATCACTAAGTAAAAATAGATCAAATAGCAGAGTTTTATTAAAAATAAATATGGGAATGTGACAATAAATATGCAAAATTGACGAGTAATCATAGCACTTCGAACCCAAACATGATTATTAGTACCATTTATACGATCATAACAAAATTTAGCTCGATGACCATTTCGACCACAATAAGTACATTTATAAATTCTATCATACATGAAATCATGATGTGCATGAGCATGCTTGGTGTGTGATTTAGTAGTGTGAGCATGTGTAGTATGAATGTGTTTCTTTGAAGCATTTTTCTTTAAAAACATGTCTTCTAATTTAGGTTTGTTGAACTCACATTTCTTTAAAACATTTTTCAAATTGTTGATTTTAGTTTTTAAAATAGAAATTTCATTTTCATCAATGTTGGAAAACTTAGCTTTACAGGCAACCTTGTATGCATCAAAATCCCTTTGTGTTGATAAAAGAGTGAAAGACAAAACATCTTTTTATTTGGAAAGAATAATAACTTTATTCTGAAGAACTTCATTTTCCTTTTTCATTGTTAGACAATTTTTCTTTAAAGAACCATAATTATCTGAAAGTTCTATAAAATGATTTAATAAATCATCTTGAGTTACTCCACTATCATTAAAAAATGGTTCAGAATTTACCTTGGATGTGCTTGCCATAAAGCACATGTTTGTTGTGTCCACTTCTTCTTCGGATTCACTTTCTGAATCTCATGTGGCTTTGAGAGCTTTCTTCATGAATGGCTTCTTTTACTTGATTGAAGAAGATACCTTGTTTTTGATATCCGGACATTCGGCAATGATGTGTCCGAGTTTCCAACAGTTGAAACAAATGATTTTCTTCTCTTCCTTACCTTGCCATCGTCTCCTATGGTTGCTTTTTGCTTTATTGTACATCCTTCTTATATTTCTTACTAGAAGAGATAGATCTTCATCATCTTCTTCTTCTTCTTCATCGTCGGAGATGGCTGGGATAGACTTGAAAGCGATAGTCTTCTTCTTTTGTGGCGCCATTTCTTCTCTTACCTTTTTGTCCATCTCATGGGTCTTAAGGTTGTCGATAAGACCAATGAGCTCCATCTCATCTTTATCGTTCAACTTCTTCAATGTGGTAGCTTTGACTTCCCAAGACGGTGAAAGTGCGCGAATGACCTTTTGGACCTTTTGGTCATTGTTGATTTCATCACCTATAGAAGCAAGACCATTAGTTATTTTAGTAAACTTCATAATCATATCATCAATAGACGCATTTTCATGCATTTTAAAGCTTTCATATTGGGAACGCAAGTGATTAATTTTAGCTCTCTTAACTTGTGAAGTTCCCTCATGAGTGACCAATAAGTGTTGCCAAATCTAATCCGCGAATTTGCAATGAATGTCCTGTGTAGTGTCATCCTCATTCAATGCTGAAAATAAGGCATTTTGAGCCTTTGAATTAGCATCATATTCCTTGGAGGTAAGATCGGACCAAGTGTCCTCCTCACTAGTGGGTGCACTATAGGGTTTGGTCACCGCCTTTGCAACCTGGCTTCTTAGAAATTACAAAAATACGATCATCCTAAATTTTCATATGGGAAAGTTAAGGCCATCAAACTTGGGTGTCCTAATACTGTCGGCCATCTTTACTAGTGGATGAATGAAGAGATTAATAGAATGATTAGCAAATTAGGATCTCTCTAAGGATGTTAAGCCAAAAACTAGAGACCTTACTCTGATACCAATTGAAATTACACTTAGAGGGGGTGAATGGCTATAAGGCTAATCAAATAAATATTCAATGCAAAATAAAAATGAGATGATGCAAACGATCACTCAAAGCAAGATTAGAAGCCGTATACCTCGTGAAGGGTTCTAAACTTCTTCCTCATGATTCCTCTAGATAAGAGTTTGAGGTGCTTAATGCAATCTTGTTGTAAAAGTATAGATAGACAATGAATGAATGAATATAAAATAGATAAGATAGACAAGTAAATCAATCGCAAACAAAGAGATTTATTTCGAGGTTCTAGCCACCGCTCTACGTCCCCGCCTTCACTACCGTGAAGGATTTTCAATCCACTAGAACTTTCCACCAAAGGAATTACAACCACTATGGAGTACACAACTCCCCAACACACTCCTCTACTCCAGAGGTAGCATAGCAACAACACAATAAGCACTGGGTGATCGAAAGACCACAAACTCTCTCTTGAAAATACTTCTTTATAAAACCCTAGAGAATAATATATAAAATTGAAGCTCAAGGTTTTGTAAGTGAAATTTAAAAATAGAAAAGAGTTTTAAGAACCAAAACTTGAAGAGAATTTTAGAGAATAAAAGCACAAAAACTGAAACAAAAGTTTTTTCTCAAGAAAACACAAAACTTTGAATCTTTCAAATTGTTATTGTGAAAACCTCTACCTTAATGTCCCCTTTATATAGGTTTTAAGAAGAGTAAGCTTCGAAAACTTTTAGCTGAACAAAAGAGGAAGAAATTGACCCTCAATTTAGCAAATGACGTTTTTAAAATCAAAACACGTTTTAAAACAGATTAAAGCAAAACAGTCAGAATTACCAATTTGGCATACTGGCGGTCGACCGACCGGTCGACCGGTAGATTCAAAAAATCTAACTGTTAGCCTTCGGTCGACCGACCAGCCGACCGTGACGAACAGAGACCAAAGTGCTTACAGATGGTCGACCGCAAGAGGCCAATTGTCAGAACTCTAGCCGATCGTACAATCGACCGTTCTGGCCAGTGATAGACACAGTCGACCGCCCGGTCGACCGACCTAGGCCAAAACAAATGAAAACTCTTTTTGAAGATATATACAATTTTTCAAATAATTTTGTTTGGATTTTGAGAGATAGAAAACATGATTATCCATGAGATACAAGTTCTAATCATTGATAAAAATATTTAGAAAAATATAGAACAAGTATCGTAAACCAAACATTTTGAAAATCATTCTTTTGAAAACGTGCATTTTTTTTGTGTATATTTTGAGCTTCAAACATATATACTATCCTCTTACAAACTGAACTAAACACAAATCAAAGTCTTCTTGTCTATCCTCATCTTCAAGACGACCAGATCCAAACACGATCCAATGAACTTGACACCATATGAGTGCTAGATGCGATCTTGACGCGCGTGCTCTTGAATCTACATGAGTTAGCTCCTAAAACTCTTTTGTTGAAGCTAAATACTTACTAATATCTTGATCAATAACTGAAACTATGTAAATACAAGATTATTAGTAAACTAACCTTCATAAGTTATTCATCATCAAAACTAAGGTGAAAGGCCTCTGGGCCAACAATCTCTCCCTTTTTTATGATGACAAAACTTATGAGGTTATGTATATGCATCTATTAAGGATAGGCATCCTGGAAGCTCCCCCTTAACATATGCATGCTCGATAAACATATATAGATATGCAAGGAAGCTTAGAATACCAATAAAACAACATATGCATAACACATAGTAAAACATGCATATATAAACTTGAATTCTTCTCCCCTTTTTGTCATTCCTCAACAAAGGGGTGAAGCCAAATAAACAATAAAAGTAAACAAAAATTTTGATACCAATAAACACAATCAATTGAAAGAACCAATTGAAAATAAGAAACTTAATCAATGGAAACAACCAATTGAAAGAAACAATTTTTTTCTTTGAATTTATACCAATAAAAGAACATGATATCAATTGAAAATGAACACCAAATTTTTAGGTAAACACTATATTCATTTAGCAATAAGGATATCAAATTGAAAATAATATCAATTTAAAATTATTGATACCAATATTGAAAACATAAGCATATACGAAGGCAAAATATTTTTCATCATAAAGATTGGGAGTAAGATACCAATTGAAAAGTAAAACCAATTGAAAGATAAAATAAGAATTTCTCCCCCTTTATGAAATACCAATAAAAATCATGCATAAGCTTGTATAATATACCAATTGAAGAATAATTGACGTTAGGGACTAAATCAAGCTTAGCAAAAGAAATCATGAGTATACAAAATGAATTTTTCATATTAAAAATCTCATACTTAAGATATTTTTTATAACAATTGAAATATATTGTAAATTTTTGATATCAATTTAAAGGTAAAATATGAAGAATATTTAAAAAAGAAATACCAATTGAAATACCAATTGAAAATAATGCATAAGCTTGTATATGAAACCAATTAATATCTGAAATTAAGTCAAGTTTTAGTATAAATATATTGAAAGCACAACAAAATCATATATATGTATGAGAATGAATATACCAATTGAAATTGATACTATTAAAGTTTGAAGTATATATATATAGGAAACACATATGAGTATAAAAAAAAAATAGAATTTTCATCAAAATCATGTATATCTCATAACAACCTCCCTTTCATGCGCATGTTTAAATAGATTTTTAATTTTGAGCATATAAGGCATGGTCGCCCATCCAATCGCCCTTTGAAGGTAGGGGTTTTCAAAAAATAATGATTTGAAAGTAAATAGGCATAATTTAAAAACTCTACCAATTGAATAATAGAAACTAGTTTTAAAGATATTTTTGAAAACTAGTAAGAAATCCTTTAAAATATGAAACCAAATCATACATCCCATGAAGACATGAAAATCACATAATAATTGACACTCAAATATAAAGCACATATATACTCATGAAAATAAAGTCATGAATAAACACCAAATATAGAGTGTAAGAATCATGTAATCAACAAAATCATAAAAATAAGGTATTTAAGCTCAAATGAAATTCCTTTACAAACATGAAAAGCATAAAAGTTTAATTTTCATCAAAACAAAACAAACTTCAAGACATATGTATGTTTTATATAAACTAGAGTATACATACATATCCAAATATAAACGAGTCCACAACAGTATATTGCATGAAAGGCAATTGACTCAAGGGTATACATGTATATCTAAAGTTTTGACAAAATTAACATATACATGAAGCTAACTATATTTTTATAAAAACATGTACAATAATTGGGAATACAAGGTAAAATGTAAGAATCATCAAAATTAGGTTATACAAGCACATCTAATGAGTACAAATGAGCAGCATAGCACAAACATATAATAATCAAATGTGGCTCACTGGTTGTACAAGTATTGACACAAGTTTTAATGAAAACTACATCTAAACAAGTAATCAAAACATGAAGCATAGAAGAAAAATATAAACCAATATGATCATTATGTTGAATGCACATGTTTTAGACTAGGATATACATAATAACTAAACTAAAGTGAGAACACAAGATAATGATCCATATAAACATGTGTATCTCAAATACTACATGTATATCACATGTCTAATTTACATTGGATCTAATATAATGAACATGGAAAATCAAAACATACTAAAAATTAATACTATGAAAGCATGTAAACTAAATGGGAGTTTGAGATAGTTACCAAAACTATTAGGGCTAATCTCTAGATCTCCCACCCATGGTGGTCCTCCCACCAAACATCCTTGAAGGTGATGCATCCAATGTAGTGTCCATTAAGCTTATACGTATTCAACATCAAGGCACCAATACCCTCTTGTCAAGTGAGAGCCCACACCTACATCAAATACAATAGGTGTGAATTTTGGTACCTATACCATTTTGGGTCCATGAGGGTTAGCACTTCAAACCCAAACATGATTATTAGTACCATTTATACAATCGTAATAAAATTTAGCTAGATGACCATTTCGGCCACAATAAGTACATTTATAAATTCTACCATACATGAAAGCATGATGTGCATGAGCATGCTTGGTGTGTGATTTATAAGTGTGAGCATGTGTAGTATGAATGTGTTTCTTTGAAGCATTTTTCTTTGAAAACATGTCTTCTAATTTAGGTTTGTTGAACTCACATTTCTTTAAAACATTTCCCAAATTGTTGATTTTAGTTTTTAATATAGAAATTTCATTTTCATCAATCTTAAAAAACATTGCTTTATATGCAACCTTGTATACATCAAAATCCCTTTGTGTTGATAAAAGAGTGGAAACAAATCATCTTTTTCTTTGGAAAGAATAATAATTTTATTTTGAAGAACTTCATTTTCCTGTTTCATTGTTAGACAATTTTTCTTTAAAGAATCATAATTATCTGAATGTTCTATAAAATCATTTAATAAATCATCTTGAGTTACTCCACTATCATCAAAAAATGGTTCAGAATTTACCTTGGGTGTGTTTGCCATAAAACACATTTTTGCTGTATCCACCTTTTCTTCGAATTCACTTTCTGAATCTCATGTGGCTTTGAGTGCTTTCTTCATGAATGACTTCTTTTACTTGATTGAAGAAGATAGCTTGTTTTTGATATCCGGACATTCGGCATTGATGTGTCCAGGTTTCCGACAGTTGAAACAAATAATTTTCTTCCATTGATGTGTTCAGGTTTCCGACAGTTGAAACAAATAATTTTCTTCTCTTCCTTACCTTGCCATCGTCTCCTATGGTTGATTTTTGCTTTATTGTACATCCTTCTTATATTTCTTACTAGAAGAGATAGATCTTCATCTTCTTCTTCTTCTTCTTCTTCTTCTTCTTCTTCATCGTCGGAGATGACTGGGGTAGACTTGAAAGCGATAGTCTTCTTCTTTTGTGACGCCATTTCTTCTCTTACCTTTTTCTCTATCTCATGGGTCTTAAGGTTGCCGGTAAGACCAATGAGCTCAATATCATCTTTATCGTTCAACTCCTTCAATGTGGTAGCTTTAACTTCCCAAGACGATGGAAGTGCGCGAATGACCTTTTGGACCTTTTGGTCATTGTTGATTTCATCACCTAGAGAAGCAAGATCATTAGTTATTTTAGTAAACTTCGTAATCATATCATCAATAGACGCATTTTCATGCATTTTAAAGCTTTCATATTGGGAACGCAAGTGCTTAATTTTAGCTCTCATGACTTGTGAAGTTCCCTCATGAGTGACCAATAAGTGTTGCCAAATCTAATCGGCGAATTTGCAATAAATGACCCGTGTAGTGTCATCCTCATTCAATGCTGAAAACAAGGCATTTTGAGCCTTTGAATTAGCATCATATTCCTTGGAGGTAAGATCAGACCAAGTGTCCTCCTCACTAGTGGGTGCACTATAGGGTTTGGTCACTGCCTTTGCAACCCGGCTTCCTAGGGATTGCAAAAATACGATCATCCTAACTTTTCATATGGGAAAGTTAAGGCCATCAAACTTGGGAGGGGTCCTAATACTGTCAGCCATCATTACAAGTGAATGAATGAAGAGATTAATAGAATGATTAGCATATTAGAATCTTTCTAAGGATGTTAAGCTAAAAACTAGAGATCTTGCTTTGATACCAACTGAAATTACACCTAGAGGGGGGTGAATAGGTGTAAGGCTAATCAAATCAATATTCAATGCAAAATAAAAATGAGATGATACAAATATCACTCAAAGCAAGATTAGAAGCAGTATACCCCGTGAAGGGTTCTGAGCTTCTTCCTCGTGATTCTTCTAAATAAGAGTTTGAGGTGCTTAATGCAATCTTGTTGTAAGTGTATAGATTGACAATGAATGAATAAATATAATGTAGATAAGATAGACAAGTAAATCAATCGCAAACAAAGCGATTTGTTTTGAGGTTCGAGCCACCGCTCTACGTCCCCGCCTTCACTACCGTGAAGAATTTCCAATCCACTAGAACTTTTCACTAAAGGAATTACAACCACTATGGAGTACACAACTCCCCAACACACTCCTCTACTCCAGAGGTAGCGTAGCAACAAAACAATTAGCACTGGGTGATCAAAAGGCCACAAACTCTCTCTTGAAAGTACTTCTTTACAAAACCCTAGAGAATAATATATAAAATTGAAGCTCAAGGCTTTGTAAGTGAAATTTAAAAATAGAAGAGAGATTTTAATAATCAAAACTTGAAGAGAATTTCAGAAAATAAAAGCACAAAAACTGAAGCAAAAATTTTTTCTCAAGAAAGCACAAAACTTTGATTCTTTCAAATTGTTGTTGTGAAAACATCTACCCTAATGACCCTTTATATAGGTTTTAGGAAGAGTAAACTTAGAAAACTTTTAGCTGAACAAAAGAGGAAGAAATTGACCCTCAATTCAGCAAGCCACATTTTTAAAATCAAAACACATTTTAAAACAGATTAAAACAAAACAGTCAGAATTGCCAATCTGGCATACTGGCGGTCGACCGGCAGATTCAAAAAATCTGACCGTTAGCCCTCGGTCGACCGACCAACCGACCGTGACAAACAGAGACCAAAGTACTTACAGACGGTCGACCATAAGAGGGGACCGGTCGACGCCTGTTCAACTGGGAACGTGCACATCCCTAATTGCCATAACTCTAGTCGACCGTGCGGTCGACCGTTCTGGACTGTAATGGCACGGTCAACCGCCCAGTCAACCGACCTAGGCCGAAACAAATGAAAACTCTTTTTGAAGATATATACAATTTTTCAAATAATTTTGTTTAGATTTTGAGAGATAGAAAACAAGATTATCTATGAGATACAAGTTCTAATCATTGATAAAAATATTTAGAAAAATATAGAACAAGTATCGTAAACCAAACATGTTGAAAATCATTCTTTTGAAAACGTGTATTTTTTATGTATATTTTTGAGCTTCAAACATATATACTATCATTTTACAAGATGAACTAAACAAAACCGAAGTCGTCTTGTCGATCCTCATCTTCAAGACGACCCGATCCAAATCCAACAAGCTTGACTCCATATGAGTGCTAGATGCGATCTTGACGTGCGATCTCTTGAATCTACATGAGTTAGCTCCTAAAACTCCTTTGTTAAAGCTAAACACTTACTAATATCTTGATCAATAACTGAAACTGTGTAAATACAAGATTATGAGTAAACTAACCTTCATAAGTTAGTCATCATCAAAACTAAGGTGAAAGGCCACTGGGCCAACAATCTCCCCCTTTTTGATGATGACAAAACTTATGAGGTTATGTATATGCATCTATTAAGGATAGGCTTCTTGGAAGATCCCCCTTAACATATGCATACTCAATAAACATATATAGATATGCAATGAAGCTCAGAGTAGCAATAAAACAACATATGCATAATATATAGTAAAACATGCATATATAAACCTGAATTCTTCTCCCCCTTTTTCTCATTCATCAACAAAGGGGTGAAGCGAAATAAATAATAAACATAAAAAAAATTTGATACCAATAAACACAGTCAATTGAAAGAACCAATTGAAAATAAGAAACTTAATCAATGGAAACAACCAATTGAAAGAAACATTTTTTTTTTGAATTTATACCAATAAAAGAACATGATATCAATTGAAAATGAACACCAATTTTTAGGTAAACACTATATTCATTTAGCAATAAGGATACCAAATTGAAAATAATATCCATTTAAACTTATTAATACCAATATTGAAAATGTAAGCATATACGAAGGCAAAATATTTTTCATCATAAAGATTGGGAGTAAGATACCAATTGAAAAGTAAAACCAATTGAAAGATAAAATAAGAATTTTTCTCCCCCTCTATGAAATACAAATAAAAATCATACATAAGCTTATATAATATACCAATTGAAAAATAATTGACATTAAGGACTAAATCAAGCTTAGTAAGAGAAATCATGAGTATACAAAATGAATTTTTCATATTAAAAATCTCATACTTAAGAAATTTTTGATAACAATTGAAATATATTGTAAATTTTTTATACCAATTTAAAGGTAAAATACAAAGTATATTTAAAAAAGAATTACCAATTGAAAACAATGCATAAGTTTGTATATGAAACCAATTAACATTTGAAATTAAGTCAATCTTTAGCATAAACATATTGTAAGCACAACAAAATCATATATATGTATGAGAATGAATATACCAATTGAAATTGATACTATTAAAGTTTGAAGCATACATATTTAGGAAACATATATGAGTATATAAAAAAATAGAACTTTCATCAAAATCATGTATATCTCATAGCTACCTCCCTTTCATGCATATGTTTAAATAGATTTTTAATTTTAAGCATATAAGGCATGGTCGTCAATCCAACCGCCCTTTGATGGTAGGAGTTTTTAAAAATAATGATTAGAAAGTAAATAGGCATAGTTTGAAAACTTTATCAATTGAATAATAGAAATTAGTTTTAAAGATATTTTTGAATACTAGTAAGAAATCCTTCAAAATATGAAATCAAATCATACATTCCATGAAGACATGAAAATCACATAATAATTGACACTCAAAGTCTATAAAGCACATATATACTCATGAAAATAAAGTCATGAGTAAACACCAAATGTAGAGTGTAAGAATCATGTAATCAACAAAATCATGAAAATAAGGCATTTAAGCTCAAATGAAATTCCTTTACAAACATGAAAAACATAAAAGTTTTATTTTCATCAAAACAAAACAAACTTCAAGACATATGTATGTTTTGTATAAACTAGAGTATACATACATATCCAAACATAAATGAGTCCACAACAGTATATTGCATGAAAGGCAATTAACTCAAGGGTATACATGTATATCTAAAGTTTTGGCAAAATTAACATATACATGAAGCTAACTACATTTTTATGAAAAAACATGTACAATAATGGGGAATACAAGTTAAAATGTAAGAATCATCAAAACTAGGTTATACAAGTACATCTAATGGGTACAAATGAGCAACATAGTACAAACATATAATAATCAAATGTGGCTCACTTGTTGTACAAGTGTTGACACAAGTTTTAATGAAAATTACATCTAAACAAGTAATCAAAACATGAAGCATAGAAGAAAAATATAAGCTAATATGATCATTATGTTGAATGCACATGTTTTAGATTAGGATATATACAATAGCTAAACTAAAGTGAAAACACAAGATAATGATCCATATAGACATGAGTGTATCTCAAATACTACATGTATATCACATGTCTAATTTATATTGCATCTAATATAATGAACATGAAAAATCAAAATATACTAAAAATTAATACTATGAAATCATGTAAACAAATGGGAGTTAGAGATAGTTATCAAAACTATTAGGGCTAATCTCTAGATCTCCAAACCATAGTGGTCCTCCTACCAAACATCCTTGAAGGTGATGCATCCAATGTAGTGTCCATTAAGCTTATATGCATTCACCATCAAGGCACCAATACCCTCTCGTCAAGTGAGAGCCCACACCTACATCAAATACAATAGGGGTAGATTTTGGTACCCACACCTTTTTGGGTCCCTGAGGGTTAGTACTTCGAACCCAAACATGATTATTAGCATCATTTATACGATCTTAACAAAATTTAGATAGATGACAATTTCGGCCATAATAAGTAAATTTATAAATTCTACCATACATGAAAGCATGATGTGCTTGAGCATGCTTGATGTGTGATTTAGAAGTGTGAGCATGTATAGTATGTGTTTCTTTGAAGCATTTTTCTTTGAAAACATTTCTTCTAATTTGGGTTTGTTGAACTCACATTTCTTTAAAATATTTCCCAAATTATTGATTTTAGTTTTTAATATAGAATTTTCATTTTCATCAATCTTGGAAAACTTAGCGCAATCAAGTTTGGCATCTTATTCCTAAACCCCATGGTAGACCAACTACTGATACTAAATGGATCTTTAGGAATAAGTTGGATGAGTCGGGTAATGTTATTAGAAATAAAGCTAGGTTAGTGGCCCAAAATTACACCCAAATCGAAGGTATCAATTTTGAGAAAATATTTGCACCCGTAGCACGGCTTGAAGCTATACGGATGACACTTGCCTTTGCTTCTTATAAAGATTTTAAACTTTTTCAAACGGATGTCAAAAGTGCGTTTTTAAATGATTTTATAGAAGAGAAGTGTATGTTGAACAACCTTTGGGTTTGTTGATCCTACACATCTGGATTTTGTGTACAAACTTGATAAAACTTTATAAGGTTTAAAACAAGCTCCAAGAACTTGGTATGAAAGACTTTCGACTTTTCTAATTTTAAACGATTTTGCTAAAGATAAAATTGACACCACTTTGTTTAAAAAACATATAGATAGTGATATCCTAATTGTTCAAAATTATTTTGATGATATTATTTTTCGATCCACTAATGAAAAGCTTTATAAAGAATTTGAGTCATGCATGAAGAACGAGTTTGAGATGTCTATGATGGGAGAGCTAAACTACTTTCTTAACCTCCAAATCAAGCAAAAGAGTGATGGGATCATTATAAATAAAGCCAAGTACACAAGAGAACTCATCAAGAGATTTGGACTTGAAGATGCAAAATTAAGCAAGACTCTTATGGCCACTACCACTAAGCTTGACAAGGACGAATAAGGTATAAAAGTAGACATTAAACTTTATAGAAGTATGATTGGTAGTTTACTTTATTTGACGGCTAGTAGGTCAGATATTATGTTTAGTGTGTGTTTATATACTAAATTCCAATCTTGTCCTAAAGAGTCTCACTTAATAGCGATAAAGCGCATTATTAAATATCTTAAGGGCACTATTAGAATGGGATTGTGGTATCTGAAAATTGAACAATTTTTCATGACGAGTTATTCGGTGCCGACTATGCCGGTTATAAAGTGGATAGGAAGAGCACAAGTGATACTTGTTAATTTCTAAGAAATTGTCTTGTTTCATGATCTTTCAAGAAATAAAATTCAGTAGCCCTCTCAACCGTCGAGTACGTTGCGGCCGGGGCTTGTTGTGCACAAGTCCTATGGATGAAATATACTCTCCTTGACTATAATTTGGATGACCATACTAAAATATTTTGTGATAATACTAGCACCATTCATATGATCAAAAATATAAATCAACATAGTAAGACCAAGCACATAGATATTCGATATCACTTTCTTAGAGATCATTATGAGAAAGACATATTAAAATTGATTATGTTTTCACCAATTTCAACTTGCAAACATTTTTACTAAAACAATAGATTATAATAGATTTTTATTCCTTTATGGTGAGTTAAATATTTGTATTATAGATTCATAAGTTTTGAAAATGTTTTCAAATATTTTTTATGTATTTTTCAAATTAATCTCTCTTTTATGTTGATGTCTTTACCCTTTTTGATGCATGACAAAAAAGGGGAGAGATATTTGAGTTATTAAGTTATTTGAATATTCTATATCCATTCTCTTTACCATGCTTATATATTGTTGGAGGAAGAAGGATAGGAAGGTTGGTAAACTATATATGCATATTATTCTATATTAATATTATTTTTATATATGCATATATGTATGACTTGCTTATGTTGTCAAATACATTTAAAGTCATAATGTTTTCTTGTACTTGATAGATAGCATAACTTTAGAGGGAGCTTTACAAGCTCTTTCCTATCTTTTATATTAAATAACTCACATGTTTTGTCATCATCAAAAGGAGGGAGATTGTTGGCCCAAGGTTGCAATCACCCGATTTTATAGTTTTGATGATAACAAAACATATGTGGTTATTTGTACTAATCAAATTCAAGTGTTTAAGTATATTCAAGTTTTTAAGGATTTTAGAAGTTTTCTTCCTCTAAAGGAAAGTGTTGAAGACTCAAAAAGATTCAAATACGGGATTAAAACTCAAAGCACTCGATGTCGCTAATGGAGAAGCCTGGTTGAAGATCTTGCAGTCACCTAGAGCCTTGTAAGATATTAGTTTGTTAAAGTATAGAATAAAGTAGTGATGCTAAAGAAGTTACACACACAAAATACACGATTTCAAAAAATACAAGTTTTGATAGTATTGGTATTTTGCATGTTTGGTTTTGATAGATGTCTCATAATTTTTTCAAAATTTAATAATAAGTTTAGAATATATATTTCATTACCTATACATTGCTATATTACCCATAAATCAATACAAAATGTTTAGAAAAATATTTGAAACTCAAAAGTTTACATAAAAACTGTTTCAAGTTAGAATGGTCGACCGCTCGGTCGACCGGTGCCCATTGCAGGCCAGAACGGTCGACCACCCGGTCAACCGGTCGACCGATTGGTTGACTGACTGAGAGACACTAACTCTCGGTTAGGGTCGGTCGAGCGACCTGGCCGACTGACGGTTTAGTTTTTCTTTTTAAACTACCAAGTGGGCGATCGCCCGGTCGACCGGAGCCAACGGCACTTTTCTGGATGACCTGTCGGTCGACCGACAGGCTATCATATGGCCATAAGGGCTAGTTTTTGAATCTGTTTTGTTTTTAATGGATTCCAGTGGGCATTTTTGGTTTTCAAGTGCCTAAACACACCCCAAATTACCTGGTATGATTTATAAATGATATTTATTCATTTCCTATATATATGGGTCATTGGTTTTGATTTTAAAAAAGAAAAGCACACAAGTTAATAAGTTTTCAAGTTTGTTTTAAAAGAGAGAAGTTTTTCTAGCTTTCAATCTCCAAGTTCCCTTCTTTCCAAAGCTATCTTCAGTTGGTTTTAAAACTCCTCTATTCTTTTTAACTAAATTTCATCTCTCACTTAACTTCTAGAGCAACACTTCATATTCTATACTATAGGAAGTTATAAGAGAGAGTGTTTGTGATCTTGTTAGATCACCAAGTGCTTCGTAATCTCAATTGGCTTTGTGCTACCTCTTGTGTAGAGAGTTGAGTTGGTGGAGTTGTGTACTCCGGTCTTGTGTAAACCAACCTGAAATTCCTTTATGTAAGATCCCTTTTGTTGGCCCAAAGGCCTATCACCCTAGTTTTGATGATGATCAACTCATGAAGTTATGATTACTACTGATCTTGTGTTTAATTAGTGACAGATTCATTATCAAGATCTTAGTAGGTGTGAAGCTTCAACAAAGGATTTAAAGACATGTTAGAAGCTAGCACCGGTTGATTCACGAGCCTATGCATCAAGAACACATCTAGAGATGAGCTCGGTGGATTGCTTTTGGACCAAGTCAAGAAGATGAGGAGCCTTCAAGGGAAGACTTCAAGAAGTTGAAGACTTGCGTCTAGGTATAAGATTTTGTTTTGTTTTAGTTAAAATGTAAAGGATAGATAGTTGGTGGATTGCTCAAGTTCATATCACACACACTCTTGATTTATATGTGTTTTCATAAAAGATTTTTAGCTCTAGAAAAATACCGTTTTGGTTTTTTTGGTGTTTCAAATATACATGTGTTTTTAACCAAAACCATTTTAGAACTCTCGACCGTTCTGCTAATCTGCTCGACATCCTTTAGTTTTCTAGTCATAACTTTTGATTCCTATATTCAATTAACATGATTTAAATTGCATTTTAAAGATTACTTTCAGAGCTACATTTAATATTCAATAATCATTTTCTGATTTAAATGTTAAGAATGTCAAATATTGGGTTGAAGTCTGAAAAACAGTTTACAGTTTCTGATTTGATACCTTTGAGTATTTTATTGATAACTTTCAATTCCGAATTGATATTGATTTGATTTAAGTTGCATTAGAAATAAGACTTCTATATCTACAAATTCATCCTATATACTTATTCCCAAATTCGAACGTTTTAGACCTCAAAACTGTGCTCCAAGTTAACCCATTGCACAGAGGTCGGTCGACCGGGCCGGTCGACCGACGTGCACAAAACTGTGCACGTTTTGTGCGGTCGACCGGGCCGGTCGACCGGAACTGAGAGCAGTGCTCTCTGTTCTTCTCGGTCGACCGGGCCGGTCGACCGGAGGCTGTAACGGTCAGATTTTTGACCGTTACCGGTCGACCGGGCGGTCGACCGGCAGCTCTGACAGACCCCAACGGTCAGATTTTTCTGACCTCTATAAAAGGGGGTTTTGTCATTGTTTTGAGCCAAGATTTTAGGAGAGCTTTTGTCCAGTTTTTCCCATTCTTTTCAGAAAGTTTTCTCCACATATTTGAGAGCAAATACTTCCAATCAAATAGGAAGAATTTATCAAGAGTGATAAAAGTGATTTCTTGAGTTTTTCACCATAGTTCTTTTCTTTGATTTCTCACACTACACTTGAGCATCCATTGTTATATCTATCCTATAGGAGAGTTGTAGTGAGAGTTTGTAATTGGTGATCAAGTGTTTAGATCACCAAGAGATCATTTCTTGTTCTTTGAGAAGGCGGACGGTTGTGTTCGCGGTTTGATTGAGGGTCCTAGTGAGGACTTGGTGTTGTTGGGTCCTAGTGAGGACTTGTAGCTCGAGGTGCGGCCTCGACGAGCCGGTGGGCTTGTGTTGTGTAAGGGACTAGAGAGTCAGAGGGCTTGTAGGTGTTGCGGCACCGAGGAGAGATCCGGTGGGATCTTGCATAGTGGAAATCCTTCGTGTGTCGAAGGCGGGGATGTAGAGCAAGTGTGCTCGAACCTCGAAACATACCCTTGTGTTTGCGATTGCTTACTCTATCTCTCTCTCTCTCTCTTTGTCTCTTTTGTATCTTGCATTACTTACATTGTTTTTACTTTTATATGCATGATATACCCTTGTGCTTGATTGTTATATAAATTGCGTGGGATTGTTGCTAACACTTGTATTCAACCAAGAGAGCCAACGCGGCACCTTAACCCATTTCAAGGGGAATCTAGAGGAGCTTGTCCAGAGCCCTTAAGGGGAATTTGGCAACACTCTTGGTTATACATAAGTGTTTAATTAAAAGAAGTTTTATTTGGTCATCTTAGTTTTAATTCCGCATCATTTGTTCAAGAGTGACCATTAGATTAGCCATCACCTATTCACCCCCCTCTTGGTGAACTTACAATTGGTATCAGAGCTAGTGCTCTTGATATTGGGTCTAACAACCTAAGAGTTAAAAATCCTCATTTTAGGCTAATCACAAGATTTGTACACACACCATGGACTTCATGTCACCACCCACCTTTGACATTCTTAACATCCAAATTTGGAAGGTTAAGATGTCATTGTACCTCAAGGCCTTAGGATTTCATGTCTATCTTGCCACTACTAATAATGCATATTGTTTAGATGGTAAGAATATTGAGGCTAATGCAAAAGCCCTAAGTGCTTTAAGATCTAGCCTAGATGATGTTTATTTATCTAGGGTTGCTAATCTTGATATGGCTTTTGTAGTTTGGAACACCCTCCTCTCCCTTGGCGAAAATGAACAATACTATGCGGGGAGCGATTCGGACGTTGGAAGCGACATCTCCAACGTATGCTACATGGTCCAAGGGGATAACCCCCTTGAGGTAAATTCCGAATCCGATGATGAGGACATGTCATATGATGAGCTCACTTCTTTTTGCCAAACAATTCTTGAAAAATATGACATGATTAAGAAAGAAAATAAAAATTTGAAAAAGAACATTGCTTGCATGCATATAGAACAAGATTCATTTAAATCTAACATTGCATGTTTGGAAAAAGACAACAAAAACTTGAAAAAGAATTTTGATTGCATGCTTAAAGAAAAAGATTCATTAGCAAACAAGATTGCATGCTTAGAAAAAGAAAAAGAAGATTTGAAAGATAAAAATGTTTCCTTAATGTCCAAATTAAATAATCTTTGTGAAGGAAACACTATTTTGAAAAATAAGATTGATATGGTGGAAAAACAAAAGGAAGTTGTTTTTCAAGAAAATATTACTTTGAAAAGAAAATTTTGTGAAAAAGAAAAAGGTTTTGTTTCACAAAAGAAAAAGAAAAATGATTCTTCATCTCATCATGCTTCTCATGCCACCACTAATGAGATTAAGAATTTGAAAAATAAGATAGATAATTTGAGCTCTAATTTGAGCACATGTGCATTCAATCATACTAGATTGGAATCATTGTTTCAAAAGAAACAAGTTCCTCATACTCATGCACATTCACATCATCATGCTTATGTTGCACCACATGATCACACTCCTACACATAAGCATACTAAGGTGTACATATGTACACATTGTGGCCGCAAAGGCCATTTAGCAAAATATTGTTATGATAGATTAGGTCATTTCAATTTTGCTAAGAATTTTTGGGTTCCTTACAATAAAGCTAACCCAAAGGACCCAAGAAAATATGGGTACCAAAACCCCCACCTTTTGCTTTTGATGTAGGTGAGGGCCCTCACAAGACGTGAGAGGATTGGTGCCTTGGTAGTGGATGCTCTTGGACATGATGGACATACATTTGGATGCATCGCTATCAAGGAGTTTTGGTGGGACAACCACCATGTTAGGAGCTTTGGAGTTGGTAACAATTTCTAAACTCCTACTTTTTAAGTACATGCTTGTTCATTCATAATATTCATAGCATGTTCATGTTTTATGTATTTATGTGCTTCATGTGGTATTTTCATGCTTAGATGTAGAATAAGTCAAACTTGCATTTATACATATACAAATAGTGAATTACAATTGATTCATATATGATTGTACTTCATGCTCATTTGTACCCTCTATATGCATATGTGTAATTTAGTTTTGATGATTCTCATTTATACATGCTTTACCAATTTTTATGCTTTACTTCATGTATATGTGTTATTAATTCAAATCTAATAAATATACATGTATACCCGTGAGTCTCTTGCTTTCATGCAAATATAATTAATAGACTCTTTTATATTTGGGATATGTATGCATATTGTTAGGATTGGATTAATCATACATATACCTAGAAGTTTGTGATTTTGAGTTGTTTTGTTAAAAAAAAAATATGTGATTTATGAACTTGTTGAGCTTAAATGACTATTTTCATAAAAATGCTATTTACATGATTGTTTAACACTCACATTACTTGTTAAAATCATATATGAGCCTAATAGACCATGAGTGCTTAAATTTTTTATGTATTTAGTTATGTTTATGAAAAACATATGATTTGATGTATTTGAAGGATCTTTAACTAGTTTGTCAAAAATCTATTTATACTAGTTATCTATTCTTCAAATAGTTTTTGAGATTTACACATGATCCTACTTTACAATAATTTGGATAAATTATTTTAATGATTTGATGCTTCATGATTTGAATATTAGTTTAAGTGTTAGCTTTTGTCAATACTAGGATTTATACTTGTACATATCATGGGCCACAAATAAATCTATTTATATTTGTGCTTGAATGCTTATTTGAACCCATGAAATGTGCTTGTATTGCTTAGTTTTGATGATTCATACATCTTTAAACTTATATTCTCTCTTTGGATTTGATTTATGATCATGTGCTTTTCATTTCATGTATATGTGTATTTTGTCAAACTTTAAGATATACATGTATAACTCTTGAGTCATTTGCCTTTAATGCAAATATATTTATATGGACTCAATTGTGTTTAAGAGATATGTATGTATACTTATTGTGTTGCCAAAACATACATATATCTTGAAATATAAACTTTATTTTTTTTAAAAAAATGTGTGATGATTTTCAAAATTTACGATTTAAAGGAATATTGAGTTTTATTGCCATTTTTCATGATGCCATGTTCCACATAACACTAGTACACTCACTTCTTTTTGATATGGACTTTATGGATACTAGAGTGTTTTTAGTGCCTTGTGTTTCATTGATATTTCATGAAAAACTTTTGATTTATTCCTTGATTGAAGGATTCCGTACTAGTTGTTAAACACCTTCATTTAACTAGTTCGAATTCTTCATGTGGTAGATTATATGATGTATACACCTAAGGTTAATTTTTCAATTGGTATCATTGGATATTTTCAATTGGTATCAATTTGACTCTTGTTGTATATACTCATATTTTGTTCTTTCATATATGTATGTATCTACTTCAATTGATATACTCTTTTCATACATATATATGATTTGTACTTGTGCTTTAGCTAAAATTGACTCTTATATTTTTAAGCACAAAGTTGTTAATACTAAGCTTACTTCAAATCTTATTTATCTTCAAGCTTATGCATTGTATTTCATAATTGGTATCAAAATTCAAAATTTGGTTGTTCTACATTTGGTACCTTAAAAGAAAATTGTGTATTTTTGTTGTTATCTCAAAATTTGTTGAGAAAAATGAGATTTTTTTTGGAAGTTCAAAATTTTTAAAAATTTTGTATTGACTATATGCAAGGAGAGCTTAACATCTCTCTTACATATAGATCTTCTTGATTGATTTAGATTACCCCTTCTTGATCTTTTGTTCTTGACAAAAAGGGGGAGAAAAATTTGTTTGATTTGAATTCACTTTGACCCCTTTGTTGATGATTGACAAAAAGGGGGAGAAGAATTTGAGATTTTATATGCATGTCTTCCTTGTGTAAGGGGGAGAAGTTTTTATGTTCATGCATATATGTTATGGTTTGCAAATAATAGGAGAAAAAGATTTGATTTTGTGTTATCTCCATTCATTTGCATACATGTCATTGGCATACATGTCATGTGCTTCATTGTCATATCTTTATCATTTATTTGGTATGCATGAGTTAAGGGGGAGCTTCTTTGAAGCTTTACTTTAATCCATGCATATATAACTTCATGAGTTTTGTCATCATCAAAAAGGGGGAGATTGTTGGCCCAAAGGCCTATCACCCTAGTTTTGATGATGATCAACTCATGAAGTTATGATTACTACTGATCTTGTGTTTAATTAGTGACAGATTCATTATCAAGATCTTAGTAGGTGTGAAGCTTCAACAAAGGATTTAAAGACATGTTAGAAGCTAGCACCGGTTGATTCACGAGCCTATGCATCAAGAACACATCTAGAGATGAGCTCGGTGGATTGCTTTTGGACCAAGTCAAGAAGATGAGGAGCCTTCAAGGGAAGACTTCAAGAAGTTGAAGACTTGTGTCTAGGTATAAGATTTTGTTTTGTTTTAGTTAAAATGTAAAGGATAGATAGTTGGTGGATTGCTCAAGTTCATATCACACACACTCTTGATTTATATGTGTTTTCATAAAAGATTTTTAGCTCTAGAAAAATACCGTTTTGGTTTTTTTGGTGTTTCAAATATACATGTGTTTTTAACCAAAACCATTTTAGAACTCTCGACCGTTCTGCTAATCTGCTCGACATCCTTTTAGTTTTCTAGTCATAACTTTTGATTCCTATATTCAATTAACATGATTTAAATTGCATTTTAAAGATTACTTTCAGAGCTACATTTAATATTCAATAATCATTTTCTGATTTAAATGTTAAGAATGTCAAATATTGGGTTGAAGTCTGAAAAACAGTTTACAGTTTCTGATTTGATACCTTTGAGTATTTTATTGATAACTTTCAATTCCGAATTGATATTGATTTGATTTAAGTTGCATTAGAAATAAGACTTCTATATCTACAAATTCATCCTATATACTTATTCCCAAATTCGAACGTTTTAGACCTCAAAACTGTGCTCCAAGTTAACCCATTGCACAGAGGTCGGTCGACCGGGCCGGTCGACCGACGTGCACAAAACTGTGCACGTTTTGTGCGGTCGACCGGGCCGGTCGACCGGAACTGAGAGCAGTGCTCTCTGTTCTTCTCGGTCGACCGGGCCGGTCGACCGGAGGCTGTAACGGTCAGATTTTTGACCGTTACCGGTCGACCGGGCGGTCGACCGGCAGCTCTGACAGACCCCAACGGTCAGATTTTTCTGACCTCTATAAAAGGGGTTTTGTCATTGTTTTGAGCCAAGATTTTAGGAGAGCTTTTGTCCAGTTTTTCCCATTCTTTTCAGAAAGTTTTCTCCACATATTTGAGAGCAAATACTTCCAATCAAATAGGAAGAATTTATCAAGAGTGATAAAAGTGATTTCTTGAGTTTTTCACCATAGTTCTTTTCTTTGATTTCTCACACTACACTTGAGCATCCATTGTTATATCTATCCTATAGGAGAGTTGTAGTGAGAGTTTGTAATTGGTGATCAAGTGTTTAGATCACCAAGAGATCATTTCTTGTTCTTTGAGAAGGCGGACGGTTGTGTTCGCGGTTTGATTGAGGGTCCTAGTGAGGACTTGGTGTTGTTGGGTCCTAGTGAGGACTTGTAGCTCGAGGTGCGGCCTCGACGAGCCGGTGGGCTTGTGTTGTGTAAGGGACTAGAGAGTCCGAGGGCTTGTAGGTGTTGCGGCACCGAGGAGAGATCCGGTGGGATCTTGCATAGTGGAAATCCTTCGTGTGTCGAAGGCGGGGATGTAGAGCAAGTGTGCTCGAACCTCGAAACATACCCTTGTGTTTGCGATTGCTTACTCTATCTCTCTCTCTCTCTTTGTCTCTTTTGTATCTTGCATTACTTACATTGTCTTTACTTTTATATGCATGATATACCCTTGTGCTTGATTGTTATATAAATTGTGTGGGATTGTTGCTAACACTTGTATTCAACCAAGAGAGCCAACGCGGCACCTTAACCCATTTCAAGGGGAATCTAGAGGAGCTTGTCCAGAGCCCTTAAGGGGAATTCGGCAACACTCTTGGTTATACATAAGTGTTTAATTAAAAGAAGTTTTATTTGGTCATCTTAGTTTTAATTCCGCATCATTTGTTCAAGAGTGACCATTAGATTAGCCATCACCTATTCACCCCCCCTCTAGGTGAACTTACACCTTTGTGAAAGATCCCTTAGAGGATAGTGAAATCCTTCATAGTTGTGAAGGCGGGGACGTAGAGCGGTGGCTCAAACCTCGGAACAAATTCCTTTATATTTGTGATTGCTTGTGTCTTGCTCTTTATTGTTTTTCATTTTTCATACTTGTGTAATTGTTCATCTTGTATTCTATAATTGCTTTCATTTTATCACTTTCATTACCGGTTTATACTCATCTCAATAAGGAGGCAATTGAGTACCTCAACTCATCATCTAGAAGAATCAAAGAGGAGAAGTTCTAGAGCCCTTCACGAGGAATTCAGTTTCAATTCTTGTTTTGAGCAACCGTTTGCATAATTCATCATAAGTAGTTTTAAAATTGTATTTGATTAGCAAAACACTTATTCACCTCTCCTCTAGGTGTATTTCACAATGGAGTGACATACTCCGAAATCTCTCACCAAAAGCTTTCATGGACTCTCCTTTCTTCTGCTTCGTGGCGAGGAGAGTCGGCATTGATACCTTCGTATCGTCTTTGAAGAAGCGAGTTAGAAATAGCTTTTTCAAATTGGCCCAAGTTTTGATAGAGCTGGCAGGCAACTTCATGAGCCATTCAAAGGCAAAGCCTTAAGAGTGCCAATGAATAAACGAGCCATGATGGCATCGTTCGCTACTACGTTCCCGGTTTGAGATTTAAAGTAGTAAATGTGCTGGTTTGCTGACCCTATACCATCAAAAGTATGCAAGGTCGGTGCCTTGGACCTTGGAGGATAGGGAGTTGTGTCCCATTCTGCTGGGTAGGGTCGGATTGTCCCCACATCTTGAAGATCGCCTCAGCGCGCAAGGGCTTCGAGGCGTTTCTCTAGATTGCTCATCCTTCTGAAGTAATGAGATTCACTTTCTGAACCATCTTCCTCTTCAGATGAAGGTTTGGGGGACTCGGGGTTTGAGTGCTTTTCACTCAATATCCTTAGAAGAATAGCTTTCTCCCTCCTCCTTTTTCCCATTGGTCTTTAGACCCTTTTTCTTCTTCTTATGCAGTTGTGGTAGCATCTGCTTAAGCTTGTCGATAAATTCTTGCTGAGCTCGAATGGTATCGATTTGTATCCTCTAACTTGGGCCTGCTCTTCGAATCGCTTGACTACTTCTTCAGGAGTGCCCGCAATGTATGCGAAAGCTTCTTTCTCTGTAGAAGAGTTAGAGGCTTTCTCGTCGGTAGAGAAAACAGTTCCCAGTGGAGTCGCCATCTTTTATTTGGTCAGAAAAATGTGAAGTAAAATTCTTATTAATTGCAAAGAAAATTACAACTGATACAATCCATTACAAAAGAGGCGAGAATATTTGATTCTCTTCTTTGTTTAAAGTTGGGTTCTTCGTGTGGCGACGAAAAGTGAATCTTGTTCTCCTTTGACTGGCCGAACGACAAGCTTCTCTTAGATCATTTTAAGGATGCAAATATAACTCCACTTGGATACGGCAAGTGTTGGAGTTCTCCTTTGAAGAAGAATTCTTTCTTTCTCTCTATCTCCCCATTGAATGCTCAAAGTTTCTGCCCTTTGTAACTGTTTTGCTCTTTTTAAAATAAAAAAAAAAAACAACTCCCCCTACTCAATAGCTTTCATGGCTATTTATAGGGGTATTCAGGGGAGATTGTCCCCTAAAATCTCTCCTTAATGGGGACTAACTCCCCACATTATGTGGGTGTTAATTGACCTAGTAATGGGATTGTTACAATAGAAACGCGACCCTCACAGGTTCTGTTCTATTGTTGAAATGCGGAGCTTGCGAGCTCGCATTTGAGTTGAGACGCAGGTCTGCCTAGAATCTGCGCTTGAGATGAAACGCGAGTTTGAAGATCCGTGTCTTGGGTGAGACGCGGGTTTGGTTGGGATCTGTGTTTGAGATGAAACGCTGGTCTAGCTGTGATCTGCATTTGAACTGAGACGCGAGTCTAGCTGTGAACTGCGTTTGAACTGAGACGCGGGTCTGGCTGAGATCTGCATTTACAATTAGACATGAGGTCCACGTTTGTATTGAAAATGTGAACTTCGTGTTGAAGTGAGGTTTGTGTCTGAGGACTTGTTTTCAGTGATTTTTAGACAGCCTACAATAATGAATAGCCATATGAGAATGGATAAAGATAGTTTTCTATTTGTTGGTTATAATCATTCTAATGAAAAGGGTTATAAAAGAGTCTTCACCTACACATATGAAATAAGGGTGGTGATACTTGTCATTTGGTTTTCTCCCGTCAAGGAAACGTGAAAATGTATGTAGTAAGAAGACATCATGGGTGTTGTTCTAATCTCTTTCTAAAAGTTTAGACATCCTCTTTAAGGGTTTGAGTATATCATCATGTTCATACGATTAGACATAGCATAAAGTATATTTATAACTCATGTTTTGTATGTGTATGAGATTAATTATTATGTGAATAACATGTAAGGACTTGGGACACCATCCCAAAAGACTAGTCTTCTAGGTGGAGTAGCCCAAATCCTTATATCCTCATGTCTAGCTGATGTGGGACAATTTGTTCGCACAAATCCCAACAATTACCCTTTCGAACAAAGAGTCTCCCAGTAAGCTCATATTTACACCTGAAAGACCATCTTCACACTAGGAGGACATATGCTCCATCGAGATATTACTCCTCTTCACCGCGCAGAGACAGTTGTTTGCCTCCCCATACAAACTTTGCCTCCCCATACAAACTCAATCTTCACACCCGGAAGATCATATGTAACACGCCTTACGTAAAATAAAAGCACCGCTGCCATATCCTCGAAAGCCCAACTAGCTTTTACCGCGCCTTTCCGCTAGCGCCCGCTCTTTTGTGCCCTGAGGAACCAAGCACGACCCACACATATGACTAAGTTTAGGGCATGACTTTGATATCATTTGTAAGGACTTAGGGCACCATCTTAAAAGACTAACCTTCTAGGTAGAGTAGCCCAAATTCTTATATACTCAAGACCATTCCCATGTCTGACTGATGTGGGACTATTTGTTAGCACAAATCCCAACATAACATATTATTAGTAGTTGATTCAAGTTTATTATCAATGTTAGAAATTTGATTTCTACCATCTAGAGCTAGGGTTTTGAGAGAGATATATACTTCCAAATAATCGGAATGAACTGGGTGCTGATTCCAGAGGCTTTGAGTTCGAAGGAGAGCAGCTTAGAGAGAGCGTCGTTTCAAGTTGTCTCTTATTTTCTCTCTCTCCTGTGTTCTTTTCCTTCCAATTTTGAGCTCAGTTGTCTCACAAGTGTCTCGTTGTGGGATGAGTTTTTTTTGGCTTGAACACCCGGCACTTTATACGTTATTACAAATACGTTTTTGAGAGAAAAATTATTGCAAATATACTCCAATACAAAATAAAATGTAAAAAATAAAAATATAAATTATTCCAAAAAGATAAAATTATCGCCTTAGCACAACGCTCTAACCAACTGAGCGAATCGGCAAATTGAAGAAAAAAATAACTTCAGAATAAATAATATAATTACGTGAAGCTCAAAGCAAACAAATGAGGGAACGTCAACTTACATAGGAAACAAAACTCAAACCTGAATTGAAATTGGCATTGCAAACAAAACTACAAACATGAAAAAGACAAAAAAAATTCTTTTTCATTTTTTTTTTTTTTTTGATGATAAAGAAAAAAAATAAAAAAAAATTAAAGAAAAAGAAACTAAGAAAACGTTCGACACTCCAATGCTGCTGCAACAATCAACATTATCTTTAGGAAGAAGAGTTACCGTCACACCTTCATAGAAGTTCTAATAACTGATTTCTCTACCACTAGAAGCGTCTCAAAAGCATTCTACAACCCAGTAAGAGTGAAAATACTTTTTCGCTCAAAGAAGCTATAGATTGAATCTGATGACAGGATCAGTTTTAAGCTTAACAAGATTCATTCAGTATTCTGATACAGGCAAAAATTACCGTCAAAAGGGCCACAACCTTCACAATCTGCCCCTCTTCAATTCTTTGGAGGCAGCATCCAGTTTGCTTCATCAAAGAGACCGTGCTTCCACTTCTCCACTTGAAACCCACCAGGTTCTGGGGTTTGGTCTACAAGATTGTTCTCCAATCAGCGAGAATAGTGACCTTTTTCTTCCCTTCTGGCAGCGGGTAATCTCACTGGTTCTCATCCATTTGCAGCTGCACCAGTTTCTAATGGAGCTTGTATATTCTCCTCCCCAAATGCCGGCCTTTTTTATTGTTGGTGGAGCCGAGTCTCCAGTTCAAAAAAAAATTTCCTGCAGTCACCATGTTCACTATTTAGTAAAGAAAAAACACATTAAATGGAGAATTTTAATGTTTTATGATACATAATAATAAATTTTATAATATTAACACTAACTCCTGTGGTTTTAGTTAGAGAAATACAAGTTTCTATGTTCTACCTACTCTTGTATGAACTACTTCAGACTGTGGGAAGGATGGTAATAGACACATGAAATAGTTACAGGGAACCAGAAGTTTGCACCAAATCCAACTGAAAAGGAGATACTATACTGAAATTTATTGGATGCCAGCATTCAGATCAAACCAGGATATTTTGTTTCACAAAGGCTAAAACTGTAGGTAGCAAAGGAGAAGGTTTGAGGATAACACTAACCACACCTACATAGGTAGCAGTGGAACATGTTTTGAGTATAGCTGAAGTGAAATTGTTTCAAGACACACAGATGACACTCTCATATTCAGTGGGATGTAAAAATTTTAAGTTAAAGACTGCAGATAAAGAAATTTTGGAAATATGTAGGCACATGTATGAATCAAACATCAAACCTGAAAATAAGATCAGGATCTTTATACTTCATAGGGGTCAGAGGATGTTCTGTGCCATCCAGGAGCCCATCGACCTTTTTGTCCAAGTCTCTTTTATTGTCTCTGGCTGCTTTTATATATCTGCTTAATGTTGAGACGATCTCTAAGACTGATAATCCCAATCATCAAAAACCAAATTCAACTCGCCTTCAAACTCAAGCAGCAGCTACCAACTCCACTGCTTCATGCTGCTAACAAGAATTCAGTAATGATTGCCTTACCAAAACAAAGAAATCAGCCGCCTCCCTGACATAATAAGAGGCGTCAAAGTTCAATTTTTAACCATCCAACAAGATCACACTTCCAACTAACCATCCTTGAAGCGACCTCCGTCAAGGGATCAGTCCCTCTGTAAGCTATACTCATCATTTCCAATGTCAAACTGTGTCTGCTGTTCGAGGAACAGCTTCATTGAACACCACCCATCCCGCATCTTCCTCATAATAAACTTCATTCAGCCTTACCAAATCCAATCAATTCTTCATTAAACTGACACTAAGGGAAGCAACATCATCCATACTTCCATATTGTAGCACAATCCCCTCAAGTAGAGGGTCATATAACCTACACACCAACAAAATAGAAGCAGAAGGCATTACTTCAGCTCTCATGCTACTATACCTCATAAGCAATCATGAATTGGCACTGTTGATCACTTACAAAGATGAATAAGAGAGTTCATTCTGCAGTTTCAACAAATAAGTACATGAAGCCAAATAAGCAGAATTGTTCTTATGGTGAAGACTCCAAAATGATCATATCCAAATTGACTGGAGATCCTATCTGGTTCAATCCGTATCCAACTACCAAGGCTTCCCATAGGGCAGCATTTGGAGAAATAGATCGGTCTAGTACTTGCAACACTTCACTACGGAGACCTTTTTTACACAAATTGCAAGCCAAAGAGTTAAAAGTTGATGTCGGAGGCACATATCCTTTACCCAACATTTCTGTCAATTGCTCGTGTGCTTGAACAATTTCATCTTTTCTAATCAACCCGGCAAGTACACTCCCATAAGCATGTGTGTTCCAGTGGAGACCCTTCAAAAGCATTTCATTCATCATCTCCCTTGCTTTTCTAATACAGGAAAAGGGATAAATGAGAACAAACATTAGAAAATATCAACTTAGAGTTAGTAACCCAAGAAAAAAGGTTTGAGAATCTCTCCATATGGCATCCCACCCAAAGCATACAACAACAACTAAGCCATTTGTCCCAAGTATTTGGGATAGGCTACATGAACCAAAAAAGAATTACGTTGGATCGGGTACATGGATCAGCTTTCTCCACTCAATCCTATCGAGCAACATGCCTTCACTAAGACTTTTAGTCTCCATATCTTGTCGTATTACCTCCATCCATGTTTTCGGTCTCCCTACGCTCTTTTAACTTGCCTTAATTTGATACGCTTTACTCTCTGGCCTGGCGCATCTGTAGGTCTACGTCGCTGAGAAAAAACATGACCAAACCATCGTAGGCGGTTTTTTCTCATCTTCTCCTCTATAGAGGCTATGCCTAACTTAGTACGAATATCCTCATTTATCACCTTATCTCTCTTCGTGTTATCACACATCTAACGAAGCATGCGCATCTTTTCTACAGTCATCTTCTAGCCATGATATCTCTTTATAGCCCAATGTTGAGCACAATTTTACCATATTTTCATACTCCTATTTATCTATTAGTTGTTTATATATAATGCTACTCGAGTATTTTTAATGTGTTTTGCAGACACAGTTATTAGGAGAAGACTGGACACAAAAGCACTTTTTCGAGATCGTAAAGCGCGTTAAAAGGAGTTGAAGGCGAGATAGAAGGCTTGACACTGCTGGAATCGCTCTACTATGCCTAAAACTGACAGAGCTTGAAGCCAGTTTGAGTGAAAACGTAATTTTGCAAAAATCAGGGACTTAAACGTAAAATGAACAGAGATGCAAAAGTGCAAAATTAATTTAACGATTCTCCTTATAATTTTATAACTATTTTAGAATTTTATATAAAATAGCCAAACCCTAGGCTATAAATATACATGTAAAGGCTAGGGTTTGGGAGGCCTGAGATTTTGGCCACTTCTCAATTTTCTGCAATTTCTTTAGAAGTTATTTTCTTCTCTTGGATGCTAATTTTCTCTTCTAGTTGCAATCTCAATTTTTAGAGGTAAAGAACTCTACTTACGGTATTTTTTTTCTTTTTCTGAAATTTCTTTTCCTTTTATTTTTGCTTCTTTTCTTTTTATTTTTAAATTTAGATTAAAAAAATTAAAATAAAAAAAGAAAGAAGAAAAGTCTCTCTCTTTCCCTGTTTTCGGTGCCTGTTCCATTAGGCGCTATGGTTAACAGTGCCCATTAAGGCATTGTCCTTTAAAACAAAATAATAATAATAATAATAATAATAATAAAGCCAGGCACACCACTTTCTACCCAGAGGGCATGTTTGGTTGTCGTAATGACAATAATTCGTAAGTCGTAAAAGCCTTTTACAGCTATAAATGAGTTACATACATGTAAGTTTTATGGTGTTTAGTTGGTGATATAAAGTTGTAAGTGAGAAAGTGTATTGTGTTTTACGGTGTTTGGTTGTCGTAATGTGCAAGTCGTAAATAAAAAAGTTGGTCGCAAAATTAACTATTTGATGATTTAAATTTTTTAACATTGCAAATAAATACTAAAAATGTTAAATATTAAAAAAATAATATTAACATAAAAATAATACAAATTTGCATGATCACAAAATTGACTGTAAGTGGGCTGTAAAAGAGTGGTAATTGAGTTACAAGTGGGTGGTTGCTGAGTTGCGTAAGCCTTTTACAAATTACGGTCCAAATAAACGCCGTGCTGTAATTAAGTTGTAATACATTTACGAATTACAGCCTTTTACGGCCAAACAAACAAACCCAGAGCGTCTAACGAGCCCGACCAAGATCGAAGGAAGTGGAGAAAACTAACTTTAATTGTGTGCCCTGATGATGTTCGATGAATTGCCGATGTGGGCCTTCTTCCCAAATAAATGAACAAGGAATTAAAAACTCAAAAGCAGATAGCTCTGGTTCTGTGGGGCATCATCCACTGTAGCAATGCAGAGAGGGGGTAGCGGCTGTAGGTAATTGTTTTTTTTATTTTTTTTAACTTAGTTAATCAATTTCAGTAGTAGTTATTAATTGCTTGGTTATTAATTTGTTTATATTTAATTTAATTATTTAATTACATGCAATTAATTATTTACTTGATCATGATTTATTCATTAGACTATATTGTTATTCATTGCGTCATGATTAGATAATTTCTCTTCGAGTATCTAGGGGAGATGAACTTAAACTAGAATATCTTGTGGTCATCTGTTGGATCTCCTATATAGGGTTATTTACACACCAATTGACCGACAACTTTTAGGAGATTAATTTCTAAAATAACTATGCATTTGACAGGCTATGTATCGGGAGTTAATGGTTAATGGTCCATGCTTAGGATTTTGTTGTCTTTATGCTATTTATTTAATTTAATTAATTTACATTTGATGGATCATGTAACTGGATAATACCCTGTACTTAGATCTATTGTTCATATTTACTTTGCCTAATAGAAGTAGAATTTTTGGTGAGTAATAACAAACTAGTATGGAGAAACGAGATTGATCACATGATTCTAGTTTAGGAAATTCGACCCTAGATGCTTGATTTCTTAGATTGACATTTAATTTAGAAACAAAACAAAACTCACAAACTCTTCAACCAACGCCTAGAAGTGTTGAAACCATAAGAATCATCTGTCCCTATGGATCGACCCTCAAGTGTTACATCGAAGAACCGTGCACTTGCGGTAAATTAAGACGAGGAGATAGAATCTCCCATCAAGAACTAAAAGAAGAACTTTAACCATTCTTTGTAACCTAACAGAGAACTTACTAAAAAACTTTCATCGTTAGTCCCTCATTGTGGATCACGACCCGCATAGCCACTTGCTATTGCAGTAGCATTGAGTATCTTTCACTTCTATTTTCTATTTCTGAAATTCTGTATTCTTATGTGCAGGTAATAGCTCAATCAAATTTTGGGCCTAACATTCTGTGCCATATAACAAAATTGGCTTAATAACAGTCCGATAAAACTTTCCCTTCAGCCATAACAGAATATTACGATCACATAAAACTCCTGTTGCACTCCTCCATTTCCTATGGTTGACATCACTATTGATCTCTCCATCCTTTGGATAATAAAACTCAAGTACTTAAAATGACTGTTCATCGGTATTTCTTAACCATCTGTAATCTCGAATTTCCTATTTACTGAATTTACACTCCATATGCTCTGTTTTGGTCCTACTTAATCTAAAACCTTGAGATTCTAGAGTATACCTCCATAACTCCAATTTTGTATTTACCCCAGCTCTCGTGTCATCAACTAGGACAATATCATCAGCAAATAGCATACACCACGGTATCTCATCCTGAATAGCTCTAGTAAGCTCATCCATCACTATGACAAATAAGAATGGACTCAATGCAGATCCTTGATGCAATCCAATTGTGATAGAAAAATCACTTGTTATGTCTCCACAAGTTCTGACATTTACCACTACTCCATCGTACATGTCCCTGATTATGTCAATATATTTTGGGGGGCTCCCTTTTTCATCAATGTCCACCATAATACCTCTCTTGGCACCTTATCATAAGCTTTTTCTAAATCAATAAAGACCATATGCAAATTTCTCTCTTGAAATCGCTTTATAAGTTGACAAAACAAATGAATAGCCTCTGTCGTTGATCGCCCCGGCATGAACCCAAACTGGTTCTCTAATACAAAGCATACTGGCTACAAATGCTAGCTACAAATGCATCAATAGTATTTTTTCATATTCATCAACTGAGAAAC
The DNA here is from genome assembly GCA_038442645.1 of Agave tequilana. Classification (NCBI taxonomy): domain Eukaryota; kingdom Viridiplantae; phylum Streptophyta; class Magnoliopsida; order Asparagales; family Asparagaceae; genus Agave; species Agave tequilana. The sequence goes on from JAVJIF010017105.1 coordinate 116,452, forward strand.
TCATAAGCAATCTTAGCGTTTTATAGGCCTACATCATATGAAACTTCTCATCACAAGTAATGTGGGACTAAAATAAGATAAGCCAACTATAGTAACCGACTAAAACAAAATAAGATAAAATAGCTCAACCAACTAAAAAAAAACTAGATGTCTCCATTATTCCCCTGGGGTTCGCAAAAACTTGACCTTGTCGAGTGTAGGTTTCCTGGCTGTCAATCAAGCCATGGTGGTGATCGTGAAATTAGCAGATATGCATCTAGGCTGAATCAAGGCGGTGGAGGTGGAGCTGGCTTCTGTGATGGATCTGTTCTAGGTGATGATATATCCAGAGAGGCACATGCAGCAAATCGAGTAGAGTCTGCTCCCCTGAAAGTCAAGCTGATGCCAAGATCCCATGGAATATGCAACTTGCAGGTGATGGACGCAATTCTTCTCAAAACCCTATAAGAACTTGTACGCAGGCTGTGTAATATTCTCACAATCTCAAGGTGAAACATACTCGTCACATCATTAACAACTGCAAATTCCTGCAAGATACTACATGAAAATGTAGCAAAAAACTTATAGTCATCATTACAAATTGCTATTTGTCTGGAGGTTTCATCATGTGCAACAAGCAAATGCAATACAATTGACTCACTAGATTTAACTTTTAAAGATAAGGGAAAGAGAGGAATGGGTTTCGTAGAAAAACTTACTTCAAACATTGTTAATGGTATAACATTATTAGAATTTAGGAACGACAAAAATCTGAAAAAACTTAGGAAAGAAATCCAAACACCCACTAAAAGAAGAAACCCCAGAATTAATCTTATGTAACATAGTAAGAAACTCTAATGGTTCGCTAGAAGATAAAACACTAGGAGTACCTATAATAGATTCAACCTCTGTTTCTTGACTGTTATGATTGTCCTCATGAACATTGATCTCATCGGTTATAGGTGTGCTAGACTCCATTAATGCATCTATAACATCACTAGTATTGGTTGTATCCTCTGAAGAAATATGGATCTCATCAAGACTTGAAGATAACAGACAGAAGTCAATGGATGTATTCTATACTACACAAGCAATCTCGGAAAGATAGAAATTAACTGATGTAACCTCAACAACATTAGTAATCTTAGAAAGAACACTAGCATTCTCAAGAATCCTCAATTCACTAACATCATTTCTAGACACAATTTGTCGACTCTTGTAAGGGTTATGTAGATCATCCACAAGGCGGTTCATATAGAAATCAAGGTGTCGTCTCTCTTTGAGCTTAACTTTCATCTCTTCTCACGACTTTATGGTTTCCTACGTAGTTCCCTGCGTGCGTTCGTTATAGAATGCCAATAAAATTTGGCCGGCCCTACTAATCTTAATTCAGCAAATCAAATCTTACTTAAATCAAACATCTCATAATTATCAAAATAGCACTCAATGTCGGCTAACCAATTGCTAAAAGCGTGACTATTAGGGTAACCAAAAAATTCTCTCTCTTCGAACCTAAACTTACGTGTTATTTCTTCTTTCCTAGTGATACACCAATCATAAGCACGATCATCCTTATAGTCATTTCTAATGCAAGTTCCATAGTTATCATGACATTCATATTCACTGGGACCATCATGTGCCTTTGTGTTTTGAGATTCAATTCTTTCTCGAAGTTGTTTAATGTAATGATCAAGATTATCTATCGTGTTGTTATCTTGATTACTCATGTTAGATTTTTGTTAAGACATCAATCTACGACACAAAGGTGAAGTCACACAAGCATGCAGATGCAACGCAAAATCCTAAACTCAAAATAAAACTAAATGCATGCACCAAATGAGAAAAAATTAAAACACCTTAAAAGTTTAACCTCTAAATGCAATAAATGAAATCCTACAAGTGATAAAGATAACACACAATGATGCACACTAAATAAAAGAAAAATACAAATCAGCCAACAAAATTGTTGTAATCCACTAGCATAACGAGTAATCGGCAATTGATAAATCAGTTCAAAGTATGTCACCTGAAGGGATGAATCGTTCACGCCCAACGTAGAGTTCTTTTAGGATTCCTCGAAGAAACGCCACAACTGGTGGTCATAGCTCACTCACAAGGTCCTGGAGCGAATCTCTCGCTATCATGAACTCAACTCGAAAATTGTTCAAATTGGACTCCAGATTGCCAAGTTTTCGCCCAAAAATGAACCCGATTGCTTATCTGGTAGCATTGAACATTGACATGTTACTGTTCCTTGTGGGTTGGTACTATAGCTAACGGGTGCGGGTCGGGTTACTATAGCACGCAGATAATAACTTAAAACCCAACTCTATAACCAATCAGGTTGGGTTGGGTCGGGTCGGGTCGAGTTGTGTTGATAGTGAAACGGTTAGATTCGGTGTTGAAACCGAGTGGGACTGGTCCTGCTTCTCAATGGAGGAAGAAGACGCAGTCGTCGACGATGATGCAGGTGAATGGGAAGGTGCCGACAAGGGTGGTGGACATGCAATTCACGGCGGCGAGGCCCAATGACAAAGGAGGGAGTCCGGTGATGGCTCAGCAGCGATGTCGATGGAACTAGCCTTGCAGAGTCAATGGATCGACGATGTCGATGGAGAATCGACGACAGCTGAGGGAGGGAGTGGCAGTGGCGATGGCGGTTTGCAGTCGAGGAGGAAGATGAGGTCGGTGGCGAAGATCTGGGAGACCTTGGAACATGTCGGAGGAGGTCGCAAGGAGGAAGGATGGTTGCGGTGATGCAGAGATGGCGACGATGTGCACTAATCGAGGAGTTGACGACAAAGACGGGTGAGGAGGATGGTCGACAGTAGATGAAGACACAAGGGAGAGGTGGCAGTGTGGGTTGTGATGGGGAGGTGGCTTCAGTTGAAGATGACGAGGGAGATCTTGTGGAGATCTCGTCAAGAGCTTGCGGAGATCACATAGAGATCTCGTCGGCAAAGTTGAGGGGGTGACGATGGCGTGACCAGCACAGGCTGTGACAAGTCAAGGTGACGGTGACGTGAGAGCGAGCACACGCGGTGATGGTGACGCGAGGAAGTCAAGGACCGAACAGTGACGCGACGACGAGGTTGAGCCACCAATCAAGAAAAGGATGTGATGTTGGGTTGATAATGGCGTGGTGAGGGGGAGAGATAAAACAGTGGGGGATAGAAGAGGAGGCTGTGGCGGCTAGGGTTTTGCACTTTTTTTATTTTTTTTATTTTTCTTTTCTTTTCTTTTTTTTACAAATAGAGAAGAGACAGAAAGTGGGAGAGATCTAGGGTTTTGTGCAGGAGAAAAATTTTGTTGATGAATTTTGTTTTAGATTTTTAGCACTAATACCAAACTGAAAACCTATACTCGACATGGTCGAGTTTTCCCCAACAACCCCAGGAGAATGGAGATATCTAGTTATTTTAATTTCTTTAGTTGGTTGGGCTATTTTATTTTTTCGTTTTAATCGATTATTATAGTTGACTTATTTTATCTTATTTTGTCTCACATTACTTGTGGTGGGAAGTTTCCTGTGATGTAGGCCTGTAAAAGGCCAATATTATTTATAAGTTTCTTAGTTGATGAATATGAAAAATGCTTAATTGAGCAATTATTAGCCAGTGTGCTTTTGAGTGAGATGCTCTAAGAAGAGATTCCCAAACCCCTTTTCTTGGTTACAAACTCTAGGTTGAGATTTTCTAGTGGTCATTTCCAATTATCTCTATTTTTTGTTGTTCATCCCCCATTATTTCCCCATCTCAGCAGCTTTAGCATAACTAGATAAGGCATCAGGCATACATCCTGCTTTTTCCATTCAAATAACCATCCTACAAGCCCTTTTGAAATCGCCTTGCCAACAAAGACCATCTATGTATGTATTGTTGGTTGAAACATTAGGAACAAGATGAAAATACACGCAGAGGGAGGGTGAATAGGTGTATGGCTAATCTAATGACAAATGATGCGGAATTAAAACTAATTGCAACACACTTAGGGGCTGTTTGGTTGCAAGGAAGTGGACGGAAGTAAGGAAATAGGGAAGTATAATTGCTCACTTCCCTATCTATCGAAACACCGGAAAAGGAAAATAAGAAAACCCCTTTTCCTTTTACACAATCATTTCGTCACTTCCAGAGTGCTACCGTTAATTTTGTGGTCATGTAAATCTCATTTGTAATAAGTTGTAGCACAAAACAGTTAATTTTTGATCATGTAAATCTCACTTGCATTCTAATTACAGTCCATTTTTTATGTTTCTAAATTAATTTTTATTTTAATATTATTTTATGGTCAACTTTGTGGTCAACTTTTCCACTTTCACTTTCACATTACCATCCAAACACCGGAAAAGATAAAATATTTTTCAAACCACACTTCCCAACAATATCCAAACACCGGAAAACTTACTAACTAATTCTCAAGTTCCAAAGGAATTATTATCACTTCCTCAATTCCTCACTTCCTCACTTCCACCCTTAACCAAACAGGCCTTAGTGTAAACAAAGAGTGTAACCGAATTCCCAGTGAAGGGGTATGGACTAACTCCTCTAGATTCCTCTAAATAAGAGTTGAGGTGCTATATGAAGCTCCCTTGGTACAACACAAGTGTGGGCACACACAAACAATACCAAGCATATATGTATGATATGAACAATATAAAATAATGCAAGATATAAGAGAGAGAGAGTTTAGAGATAGTGGATCAATCGCAAACATCGTGATATGTTTCGAGTTTCGAGCCACTGCTCTACGTCCCCGCCTTCATACAGAAGGATTTCCACTAATGCGTCCACACAGGACATCCCACACAGGGAACCTCCGCTGAGGATTTGGTAATACGAACTTAAAGTACACAACTCCTCTCTCAAGCAACAACCTCTACACAAGAGGCAAGGCACAAAGCCACACAAGATCAACCTCTCAATAGAGGGATAGGCACAAAGCCAAACAATAATCACATCTTCACTAAGAGGGATAAGGCACAAAGCCAAACCAACCACAGTCACCTCTACACGTAGAGGGATACCAAAAAACTCAAACTCCTCCACAATCACCTCTACACAAGAGAGATATCTACAAAAACCAAACAAAACCTCCACAATCACCTCTGCACAAGAGGGATAACAACAAACACAAAGAAGGTTACAACTCTTGGTGATCTCAAAGACCACAAACCAATTTTCCTCACAAAACAAAGATCCTATAGATAGGATAGATATGATAGCTCAAGTGTGAGAAAATAAAGAGTTTGAAAATCAAAATCACAAAGAAAATACTTTGGATAACTTCTAGGATAAAATAGAAATGAAGATCAAAAATAATTCCCAAAGACTTCTCTTTTTCTTTGATTTTTCCAACCCTTTTAAAACAAATAAAAGATAAATCTTTTAACCCAAAAACTCTTAAAAACTTGTTGCTAAAATACTTAAGAAGATGGGAAAATTTGCTCTTAAAATTCTTAATCAAAACAGCCCAAAGGGTTGGGTATTTATAACCCAATCTAAAAACTAATCATTGGGCCAAATCAGCAGCTGATGCTGCTGTCGATCGACTGCCCGGTCGACCTGCCAACGGTCGAATTTTCGACTGTTGTGCCATCTGTCGACCGCCCGGTCGACCAGCCCACCAGCCAAGTAGCTGTGCACTTTTGTGCACATCGGTCGACCAGACCGGTCGACCGACTTCTGTCTCGGTGACAGAAGGCCTGATCAAACATTTTGAGGGATTAAAACTTGGTCTTTTTAACTTCTAAAAAATCCCATAAAATACACATAAATTCCAAAAAATAAGTTCTTGTAAGATCTTTAAAGTACAAATATTGAAATCACCTAAGGGGGGTGAATAGGTGAATAGCTAATCTAAGGGTCAATTAAAGCGGAATTAGAACTAAAACTTCTTAAGCTAAACACCAAATATAACACAAGAGTGTAGCCGGATTCCCCGTGAAGTGCTCTGGATTACTCCTCAAGATTCCTCTAGATAAGAGTTGAGGTGCCGCTTTGGCTCTCTTGGTTGAATACAAGTGTTAGCAAACAATCCCCAAGCATATAACAATTTAAGCACAATGTATATCAAACATATAAAGATAAAGACAATATAGACATGCAAGATATAAAGACAAGTAAGAGATAGAGAGAGCAATCGCAAACACGGGAGAATTGTTTCGAGGTGCGAGCACACTTGCTCTACGTCCCCGCCTTCAACACTATGAAGGATTTCCACTATAATCGATCCCACCGGATCACTCGGTGCCGCACACCCTACAGGAGTTCCCACTAGAACTCTTGGACTCTCCAGTCCCTCTCTTGTTCCCGCAAGAACACACCGCAAGCACGCAAGCTTGCCGAGGCCACACCTCTACAATGAGCTCTCACTAGAACTCTAAACACCGCAAACCCGCAAGTCCGCCTCCTCAAATCAAAGATGAAGTCTTTGGTGATCACAACACTTTGATCACCTAAAAACAATCTCACAACACTCTCCTATAGGATGGATATATCAATGGAAAGCTCAAGTGTTTGTGAGAAAAACAATGATTGAAGTTGTGGTGGAAAACACAAGAAAATCACTTTTGAAAACTCTTGATAAACTCTCCTTTTGAATGGAAGTATTTGGCTCTTAAACAAGTAGAGAAAACCTCTTAACAGAGTAAGAAAAACTGGTGCAAAAACCCACTTGAAATCCTGTTTAAAACAGTCCATAAGAGCCCCCTTTTATAGGCTAGGAAAAACTAGCCGTTGGGGCAAAACAACAGCCTGGACGGCTGTCGATCGACCGGCCAACGGTCAGATTTCTGACTGTTGAGCCAGCAGTCGACCGGCCCAGTCGACCGTGGCCTGGAAACAGAGAGCAGAGCTCTCTGTCGGTCGACCGCCCTGTCGACCGAGGCTTTCCAGAGAGCACAGCTCTATAGATGGTCGACCGGCCCTCCAGCCAAACTAGGCGTACACGCTTGTGCACGTCGGTCGACCGACTCCTGGCTCGGTCGACCTGCCCGGTCGATCGGCAGAAGCCAGAAAACAATTTTTCAGGATTTAAAAACTTGGTTTTATATTTAAAATAAAATCCCATAAATCCTCTAAAAATCTAAAAAAATAAGTTCAGTATAATACTTTGATATACAAACATATTTGAGTAAAATCAAACCATGTTACAAACAATTTGAACTATTTTTGTAACTTAAAAATTTGGCATAAAACAAAATCTGTATTTTTCCAAATAGATTTTTTTCAAAACTGATCCAAATACAAAAACAAGATATTTTAAAACACTTTTAAAGCATAGTGTGTATGGATATGATCCACTACACATAAATGATGAAATATCTATGTTTTTGAGAATAAAACACTAAAAATGTGTTTATAGTTTTTAACCAAAACCATTTTCTCAAAATAAAAACTTTTGTATTTTTTTCAAAATGAACTCTTTTTCAAAGTGAAAACTCTTTTATGAAACACAAATAAATCTTGTGTGTGAGTGTATATGGTATACTTGAGCAATCCACCAACTATTCTATCCTTTACATTTTATCTAAAAATGAAATATTAACAAAACAAACCTAGACACAAGTCTTCTCGTGAAGTCTTCACTTGAAGTCTTCTACTCCTTCTTGACTTGGTCCAAACCATGATCCAAAGAGCTAGACTCCTCTTGAGTACTTGATGTGGTCTTGATGCATAGGCTCTTGAATCAAACCGTGTTAGTTCCAAAACTTGACTTTAAATCCTTTGTTGAAGCTAAACACCTACTAAGATCTTGATCACAAATCTGAGACTAATTAAACACAAGATCATTAGTACTATAACTACATGAGTTAATCATCATCAAAACTAGAGTGATGGGCCTTTGGGCCAACAATCTCCCCCTTTTTGATGATGACAAAACTCATGGAGTTATATATGCATGAATTAAAGTAAAGCTTCAAAGAAGCTCTCCCTTAACTCATGCATAACAATAAGCAAATAAGATATTCAATGAAGCACATGAAACGAACCAACTATATATGCATCAATAAGGTGAAAGACAAATGCATAAACCCAAAAATCCTTTTTTATTTTATAAAAACTTTCTCCCCCTTTTTGTTTAAACTTTCAAATCATTCTCCTAATTTTACAAAACAAAAGATGCATAAACACAATGCATAACATGCATAACTCAATATATGCAAAAACTCAAATATGCATATATAAACTCAAAATCTTTCTCCCCCTTTTTGTCAATCATCAACAAAGGAGTTAAAGTTAACACAAAACAATGTTCTCTCCCTTTTTGTCCAAAACAAAAATCAATAAAGGGGTGAAATCAAACAAATCAATAAAGAGATATATGTGATATGCATTTCATGAAGAGGAAGACGCTAAGTTAACTTCCCTACATACATGCATTACATGAAGACGGGATGACAAGCCCTAACTCACATAGCATATTATGCAATGCATAAGAGGAGATGTGAAGCTCCCCCTACACACGTGTATCACATAAAGAAGAGTTATCAAGCTCCTCAATAAAAGATACACTCAACATGAATTTATATGTAGAAGAGATGTTAAGCTCCCCTTGCATATAGCAATACAAATCAAAACATTTTTAACACAAATATTGAGATTTACTCAAGGTAATAAAACACATTTTGAGATACTTTTGTAAATAACCAAAATTTTATGATTCTAATTGTAAATAAACAATACATGTTTTGAATTCTTCTTAAATCAACAAATCAAGATATCACAAGATATAGATACCATATGAAATAGGGAATTTGTGATACCAATTGAAATTGAAAAATTGAAATCGAAATATTTTTACATTTTGATACTAATGAAAGAAAATATTTTGATACCAATTTAAATTTACATTAAATTTTGATACCAATAGAAATATATGATAAATTTTGATACCAAGTAGGTAAAACATATTGGTACCAAATGAAATTTAAACCCAATTGGAAATTGAAACATATTGATACCAATTGAAATATATAGATACCATTGAAATAAAAATACCAATTGAAGTATATTGTAAATTATGATATCAATAAAAATACCAATTGAAAATAATGTATAAGCTTATAAAAAGTACCAATTGACAAGTCAATTGAAACTAAGATTTAATTCAAGCTTAACATAAACCTACTTTGTACTTTAAATATGTAAATATCTTGTAATTCAAGCACAAACATATCAATATATGTATGAAAAATGAAAATACCAATAGAAATTGATATTATATGAAATGAAGCATACATATATAGAAAACAAAATATGAGTATCACGAAAGTATCAATTGAGATACCAATTGAAAATATGATGTGAAACAAATGTATAACTCATAATAACCACCCTTTTCAAGCACAAGATAGAAGATTTTCAATAAGGCATACAAGGCATGCTCGCCCATCTGTTCGCCCTTACAGGGGTTGGTAGGGGTTTTCAAAAATAAGAGTTTGAGAATATTTTTGCTATGAAAACCTACCATATGAAGAATAAATAACTAGTTAAATTAATTTTTGAAAACTAGTTAAAGATCCTTCGAAACATGAAATCCAATCATATGTCTATCATGAAACATACTAAATACATAAAGGTTAACACTCGAAATCTATAGGGCTCCAAATAATCATGAAATAAAGTCATGAATAAACAAATAAAGTGTGAGTGTACAAGATCATGTAATTAGCATTTTCCATGAAGATAATCAATGAAGCTCAAAACAAATATCATTTAATCAAACAAGTGAAAAAAAATGAAATTCATTTTTCATATAAAGATGAAAATCATAAAAATTCATTTTTCATCTAAAAACAAACTTCTAGGTATATGTATGTTTTTATCTAAAACTAATAATATGCATACATATCCCAAATATAAAAAAACTCCATAATATAAATTGCATGAAGGCAAGTGACTCAAGGGGCATACATGTATATTTATTAGTTTTGGACAAAAGTAGCATAAACATGAAGTAAAACATGTAAATAGGCAAAACAAGTGTAAAAGAGAAATCATCAAAACTAGGCTATACATGTGCATATAATGAGTACAAATGAGCAATGAAGTGCAAACATATATGAATCAATTGTTGCTCACTATTTGTAATACCACAAGTTTTGACAAAAACTACATCTAAACAAGTGTTTACCACATGAAGCACAAATACAAAACATGAATATTTTAACAAACACTAACACATGCTAAAAATCATCAATTATAAATGTATGTAAATAAAATAGGAGTTTAGAGATAGTTACCAAACCAAAGACTATACTCTAAGTCTCGAAAACATGGTGGTTGTCCCACCAAACCTCCTTGATAGCGGTGCATCAATGTGTGTCCATCAAGTCCATGTGCATCTACCATCAAGGCCCAACTCTCTCACGTTTTGTGAGAGCTCGCTCCTACATCAAATACAAAAGGTGGGGATTTTGGTACCCATTTTCTTTTGGGTCCTCAGGGGCTAGCATTGTAAGGAACCCAAACATTCTTATTAGCAAAATTTACAGAATTAATTCTATCATAACAAAATCTTGCTAAATGGCCTTTGCGGCCGCAATGTGTACACTTGTACACTCTACTATGCACATGTGAATGAGAATGATCATGGCATGCAAAATGTGCATAAGCATGTTGTGGGTGATGTGCATGAACATGGGGAACTTGTTTCCTATGAAACAAGTTTCCAATCTAGAATGATTAAATGCACATTTGCTCAAAGTTGAGCTCAAAAAATCTATTTATTTTTCAAAATTTAACTTCATTTTTAGTAATAGCATGAAAAGCATGATCAACAATCTTATTCTTTTTAGAAACATTTTCTTTTTCTTTTGAAACAATTTTTCTTTTTAAAGAGTTATTTTCATTCAAAGCAACTTCCTTTTGTTTTTCCACTAAAACAATTTAATTTTTCAATGAAGTATTTCTTTCACAAAGATCATTCAATTTAGAAAGCAAGAAAATATCTCATTTTTCAAAGAATCATTTTCTTTTGAAATATTTTCAAATTTAATTTGAAAAGAATCTTTTTCTTTTAACAAACCAATCAATTTATTTTTTATTTTCTTATTATCATTTTTAAGCATTTCATACTTTTCTAGGAGTTGTTGACAAAAAGATTCAAGTTCATTATAGGACATATCAACATCCTCTTCTAACTCAGATTCGTTATTTACCTCAAGGGGGTTATCCTCTTGGACTATGTAGCATACGTTGGAAGCTTCACTTCCAACATCCGAGTCGCTCCACGCATAGTATTGTTCTTATTCGCCAAGGGAGATGATGGTGTTCCATACTACAAAAGCCGAATCAAGATTAGTAACCCTACATAAATAATCATTATTTAGGGTACTCTTCAAAACATGAATGGCTTTTGAGTTAGCCTCAACATACTTGTTATTATTAACATATGATCTTTAATAGTAGCAAGATAAACATGATGCCTAGGCCTTTGAGTACATAGACATCTTAACCTTCCAAGTTTGGATGTTAAGAATGTCAAGGTGGGAGGCGACATGAAATCCATGTGTGTGTAAACAAATATGTGATTAGCTATAAAATGAGGATCTTTAACTCAAGGTTGTTAGACCCAAATCAAGAGCACTTGGCTCTGATACCAATTGAAATCACCTAGAGAGGGGTGAATAGGTGAATAGCTAATCTAATGGTCAATTAATGCGGATTAAACTAAAACTTCTTAAGCTAAACACCAAGTATAACACAAGAGTGTAGCCGGATTCCCCGTGAAGGGCTCGAGACTAACTCCTCAGATTCCTCTAGATAAGAGTTTGAGGTGCTCTTTAGCTCTCTTGGTTGAATACAAGTGTTAGCAAACAATTCCCAAGCATATAACAATTTAAGCACAATGTATATCAAGCATACAAAGATAAGACAATATAGGCATGCAAGATATAAAGACAAGTAAGAGATAGAGAGCAATCGCAAACACGGGAGAATTGTTTCGAGGTTCGAGCACACTTGCTCTACGTCCCCGCCTTCACACTATGAAGGATTTCCACTATAATCGATCCCACCGGATCACTCGGTGCCACAACACCTATAATGAGTTCCCACTAGAACTCTTGGACTCTCCAGTCCCTCTCTTGTTCCCGCAAGAACACACCGCAAGCTTGCCGAGGCCACACACCTCTACAATGAGCTCTCACTAGAACTCTAAACACCGCGAACTCGCAAGTCGGCCTCCTCAAATCAAAGATGAAGTCTTTGGTGATCACAACACTTTGATCACCTAAAAATAATCTCACAACACTCTCCTATAGGATGGATATATCAATGGAAAGCTAAGTATTTATGAGAATAAGGATTGAGTTGTGGTAGAAAACACAAGAAAATCACTTTTGAAAACTCTTGATAAACTCTCCTTTTGAATGGAAGTATTTGGCCATTAACAAGTGGAGAAAACCTCTTATATAGTAAAAAAACTGATGCAAAACCCACTGAAATCTTGTTTAAAACAGTCCATAAGAGCCCCCTTTTTAGGCTAGAAAAAACTAGCCGTTGGGACAAAACAACAGCCTGGACGGCTGTCGGTCGACTGCCCGGTAGACCGGCCAACGGTCAGATTTCTGACCGTTGAGCCAGCGGTCGACCGGCCCGGTCAACCGTGGCCTGAAAACAGAGAGCAGAGCTCTCTGCCGGTCGACCGCCCGGTTGACCGGGGCTTTCAAAGAGCACAGCTCTCTGGACGGTCGATTGGGTCGGTCGACTGGCCCTCCAGCCAAACTAGGCGTGCACGCTTGTGCACGTCGTCGACCGACTCCTGGCTCGGTCGACCGGCCCGGTCGACCGGCAGAAGCCAGAAAACAATTTTTCAGGATTTAAAAACTTGATTTTATATTTAAAATAAAATCCCATAAATCCTCTAAAAATCTACAAAAATAAGTTCAGTATAATACTTTGATATACAAACATGTTTGAGTAAAAATCAAACCATGTAACAAACCATTTGAACTATTTTTGTAACTTAGAAATTTTGGCATAAAACCAAATCTGTATTTTTTTCAAATGGATTTTTTCAAAACTTCTCCAAATACAAAAAACAAGATATTTTAAACACTTTAAAGCATAGTGTGTATGGATATGATCCACTACACATAAATGATGAAATATCTATATTTTTGACAATAAAACACTAAAAATGTGTTTATAGTTTTTTAACCAAACCATTTTTTTCCAAAATAAAAACTCTTTTGTATTTTTCAAAATGAAAACCCTTTTCCAAAGTGAAAACTCTTTTATGAAACACAATAAATCTCGTGTGTGTGAGTGTATATGGTATACTTGAGCAATTCATCAACTATTTTATCCTTTACATTTTATGTAAAACCGAAATCTTAACAAAACAAACCTAGACACAAGTCTTCTCTTGAAGTCTTCACTTGAAGTCTTCTATTCCTTCTTGACTTGGTCCAAACCATGATCCAAAGATCTAGACTCCTCTTGAGTACTTGATGTGGTCTTGATGCATAAGCTCTGAATCAAATCGTTGTTAGCTCAAAACTTGACTTTAAATCCTTTGTGAAGCTAAACACCTGCTAAGATCTTGATCACAAATCTGAGACTAATTAAACACAGATCATTAGTACTATAACTACATAAGTTAATCATCATCAAACTAGAGTGATGGGCCTTTGGACCAACAAATATGTGTGACTAAAATTTAACACATTACAAACAATTTGAACCATTTTTGTGATATTGAAAAATATGACTTAAACACAAACCTGTATTTTCTAAAACTTAGATTTTAGAAATGAAAAATCGTTTTCTCCAAAACTCAAATGGATACAAAATCATGGTATTAAAATAAATTTGAAGCATATTTTATATGGATAGAATCCATAATACATATAATATAGATATATATATATATCTATGTTTTTGATATGAAATCCAAAACCGGTTTAAACCGAAACAAGCTTTAAACTTGTGTCTGTGTGTGAACTTAAGCATATCAATACTATCTACCTTTACACGAGATCTAAATATAAACTAAACACAAACCGAGGTCTTCTTGTCTCCAAGCCGACTCGATCCAAACGCGATCCCACGAGCTTAACTCCAACCTAGTGCTAGATGCGAATCTACATGTGTTTAGCTTCAAAACTCTTTTGTTGAGCCAAACACCTACTAATATCTTGGTCAATCACTGAAACTATTTAAACACAAGATTATTAATAAATTAAAACTACATGAGTTATCATCATCAAAACTAGAGTGATAGACCTTTGGGCCAACAATCTCCCCCTTTTTGATGATGACAAAACTCATGGAGTTATATATGCATGGATTAAAGTTAAGCTTCATAGAAGCTCCCCTTAACTCATGCATAGCAATAAACATAAAGAATTCAATGAAATGCATAAACCAAACAACACATATATGCATAAATAAGGAAATAAACATAATAAACTCTCCAAATACTTCTCCCCTTTTGCATAAACAAAACATAACATATATGCATTAACAGAAAATAAACATGCATATATAAACTCTCAAATCCTTCTCCCTTTTTGGTTAAATCATCAGCAAAGGGCGAAAACAAATCAAACAATAAAAATATATATGCGATATACAATTCATGAAGAAAGAGACGTAAAGTTAGCTCCCCTTGCATACATTCAATACATGAAAAGAGATGACTAACCCTAACCACATAAAGCATAATATACAATGTATAAAAGGAGATGTGAAACTCCCTCTGCACACGTGTAAGACATAGAGAAGAGAGATCAGCTCCTCAATATGAGATGCACTCAACATGAATCTATATATGGAGAAGATTTTAACTTCCCTTGCGTATAAGCAATACATATCAAACCGTTATGAAACCTCTTTAAAGCAATTTATGATACCAATTTACGATACCATTGAAAATAAAAAATTTTAAGACACCAAAAGATACCAATTGAAAATATCTTGTTAAATTTTTTATACCAATAGAAAATGAAACATTATACATTTTTGATACCATTGAAATATATATTGTAATTTTGATACCAATTGAAAATATCTTATACTTTTTGATACCAATTGAAAGTAAGAACCAAATTTTTTAGGTAAAAACACAACTCATATCATATAAATATCAATTTAAAATGAAACATGATACAATTGAAAAAAAACAAACCTATTTTTTTGGATAAACACTAAATCTTTTGCAATAGAGATACCAAATAGAGAATAATACTAATTTAATATTCTTGATACTAATCTGAAAAAAATTAAGCATATACCAAATAAAGTATTTTTCATCATAAAGAGTGGGAGTAAGAAACCAATTGAAATAAAACTGATTGAAAAATAAAACATAAATTTTTCTCCCCCTTTAATAATACTAATAAAAACAATGCATAAACTTGTATAGATACCAATTGAAAAATAATTGACATTAGGAGTAAATCAAGCTTAGCATAAACATAATTTATGCTTTAGATGTAACGATATTGTAAGCACAATCAATCATATATATATGTATGAAAAAGTAAATACCAATCGAAATTGCAACTATTTGAAGTTTTAAATCATACATACATAAGAAAACATATATGAGTATACAAACATATGAATTATCAATTGTGATACCAATTGAAAAATATAATGAGAATCAGTGTATAACTCATACCTACCACCTTATCCACGCACATGTTTAAATAGATTTTCAATAAGAGCATGCAAGGCAAGGTCGCCCATCCAACCGCCCCTGACAGTAGGGGTTTTTAAAAATAAGATTTGAAAATATTTTTAGCATAGATGAAAATCACTACCAATTGAAGAATAGAATTAGTTTTATGATAATCTTGTAAACTAGTACGAAGTCCTTCAAGTAAGGAATAAAATGAGAATATTCCCTGAATCATGAAAATCACACAATCATCAACACTCAAATAGCAATACAGCTCATATAATCTCATGAAAATAAATCATGAGTAAACATCAAACATAGAGTGTAAAAAGTCATGTAATCAACAAAATCATGAATAAAGCATTAAGCTCAATGAAATTCCTTGTAAACATGAAAAACATGAAATTTAATTTTCATCAAAACAATACTAACTTCAAGGCATAAGTAGTTTTTTGTCTAAAACTAAAGGTATACATACATATCCCAAACACAATGAGTCCAAAGATAATTTTTGTATAAAAAGCAAGTGACTCAAGGGTATACATGTATATCTAAAGTTTTAAACACAATTAACATATACATGAAGCTAAATACATTTTCATGAAAACATGTACAAAATAGGGAATACAAGTCAAAATGTACGAATCATCAAAACTAGGCTATACTAGGACATCTAATGGATACAAGTGAGCATTAAGTACAAACATATAAAATCAATGTGGCTCATTAGTTGTACAAGTATATACACAAGTTTTTGATGAACTATATCGTAAACATGTACTCAAACATGAGACATAAAACAAACATAAACCAATAAGATCATTATGTAAATGTACATGTTTTAGAGTTATGATATACACAATAGTTAAACTATAGCGAGAATACAAAATATGGATTCATATGAACATTGGTATATCTCAATTACTATACATATATGTCATAAGTCTAAATATCATGGCGTTTAACATAATGAGCATTAAAACATGACATGCTAAAAATCAATAATCTAAAAGCATGTAAACATAAATAAGGAGTTAGAGTAGTTACCAAAACCATTAGGGCTAATCTCTATGTCTCCAAACCATGGTGGTCCTCCCACCAAACTTTCCTTAAAAGTGATGCATCCAAAAGTGTCACCATTTGGTTCGGAACGCATCCACCATCAAGGCACCAATACTCTCACGTCAAGTAAGAGCCCACACCTACATCAAATAAAATAGGAGTGGCTTTTGGTACCCATACTCTATTGGGTCCATGGAGGTTAGCACCTTTCCTAACCCAAACAATTTATTTACAAAATTTGAATCAATTATTTTATCATAACAAAATTTTGCAAGGTGACCCTTACATCCACAATGTGTACAAGTGTACACAGAGCATACATAAAATCATGTTTGTGTACATGATGAGCATGTGTATGCCGTGATTTGTGTGCATGCATATGAGGACATGTTTTTCTTGTGAACATGGATTCCAAACGTGTGCAAAGTGGAGCCCAAATAATCAACACTTTTTCTTTAACATACATATATTATTTTCAATGTTAGAAGAAGAAGTGGAGCATGATACATGTTTGTTAATAGAAAATGATCTAAGTAGCATGACAAACATGTGAATCAATATCATTTTTCAAAGAATATTTTTCTTAGAACCCAAATCTAGTTCTTTTGAAATAGAAGTAATTTTATTTTTCAAAGAATCATTTCTTTTAAATAATATCAAGTTTGAAGATAGAACCTCATTTTTCTTCAAAACTTCATCACAATTGGTTTTACTTTTTAAAATTTTGTTTTCATTTAGGGTAAGATTAAGTGGGATTTCAATGAGTCCCTTTTCATTGAAATCTCATCCCTTTCTTACAAACAATATCAAGTTTAGAAGACAAATTTTTATATTCTTCTTTTGATGCAAAACTTTTCTTTTCAAAAGTTTATATTTTTCTAACAATTTTTCACACACAATAGATAGTTTTTTCATTCAAAGCATGAGCATCCATAATATCATCTCCTAAAGAACTAGCACAATCTAGTTGAGTATCCGAGTTTACCTCAAGGGAGTCATTCCTTTGGACCATGTAAGCAAGCTTGTTCGGATTCTTTCCACTAGATTCCTCCTCCACATATTTCGTCGTTTGTAGCTTGGAGAGGTCAAAGTGTTCCACACTGCAAAAAGCAGAATCACAATGAGAAACAGTCAAAAGATAATCTTTGCTTAGAGTGCGCCTAAGTGACTCTAGGGCTTGTGATTGGGCCTTTATATGCTTGTCATTACCAAGATAAGATTTCTTAATAGTGGCAAGATAACATGCATTCGTATCGTACGATTTTTTTAGGTACATACTCATTTTAAGCTTTTAACATTGATGTTAGATACATCAAACATAAGAGGGTTCATGAAATCCATGAGTGTATAAACTATATATGTGCAAATGAAAATGTAATTAGCTAACCAAGATCTCACTCCTAGGTGGTAAAACCTAATATCAGGATCATAGGCTCTGATACCAATTGAAAATACACCTAGAGGGGGGTGAATAGGTGTCTGGCTAATCTAATGACAAATGATGCGGAATTAAAAACTAATTGCAACACACTTAGTATAACCAAAGAGTGTAGCCGAATTCTCGGTGAAGATCTCTGGACTAACTCCTCTAGATTCCTCTAAATAAGAGTTGAGGTGCTATATGAAGCTCTCTTGGTTCAACACAAAAGTGTGGGCACACACAACAATACCAAGCATATATGAGTTGGCCCAAAGGCCTATCACCCTAGTTTTGATGATGATCAACTCATGAAGTTATGTTTACTAATGATCTTGTGTTTTAATTAGTGACAGATTCATTATCAAGATCTTAGTAGGTGCATAGCTCAACAAAGGATAAAATGTCAAGATTTGGAGCTAGCACAGTGTGATCCAAGGAGCTTTTTGGATCAAGCTTGGCCAAGTCAAGAAGATGAAAGACTTCAAGGGAAGACTTCAAGATCAAGACTTGTGTCTAGTTTGTTTTTATAAGATTTTGTTTTAGTTAAATGTAAAGGATAGAATAGTTGGTGGATTGCTCAGTTCATATCACACACACTCTTGATAGAATCATTTTCATAAAAGAATTTTTGATTTTAGAAAAGATTTTAACCAAAACCAACATGTTATTCAAGTGAAGATTTCAAGTGTTTTGTTCATTTTTGTATTCATGTTCATATCTTTTACCCAAACCAAGTTTACAGCTTTATGACAAAAACTTGATATTTCATCTTATTTGGATCATATCCATACACACTATGCTTTAAAAGTATATCTTGTTTTTGTATTTGATGAAGATTTGGGAAAATAGTTTTGGAAAAATATGGTTTTTGGAAAACAGTTTTTATCATGAGCCAAATATTTCCATATTACAAAAATAGTCCAATCTTTTA
>JAVJIF010017106.1:0-93775 GCA_038442645.1 Agave tequilana
CACCTGATTATACACATAGATAAGTTATGATAGACATATTTTGTACACATTACCAGAATTGTTACCAGACTAGTGACATGCTAGGTTACACATCTTGACATTTGTCATTCCCCGTTATCATGACATCAGTTGTTGTTTACAGTTATTTTACTTGTCTTTTATCTGCACGCTTTCATGTTATTGTTATTCAGTTGCTTATTTATCGTGTTATTTAATTATCTTATATTTGCAGTTATCTTTTTATTATTCTGTACACATTATTTATATGCACGAGTTCTCCTCTTTACACACACACTCACCAGGTCGCTTTCTGACGACCCTGGATTTGCACGTCCAGATATTGGACACTTTATTTCTATTGTTCAGGTGTTCGTTGAGACCGTACGCTTCGCGAAGAGCTAGAGTTTCTCCCTATTTGATTCTTGTATTCTTTCCTTCTTTATTCCTGCAATCATTTGATTCATATATATCACACTTGGCTTCTATTCTATTCCTTATTTCATTTGAGATCATGTGTAGCATTTATATGTATTATTGCAGTGATCGCTGATTATTATGGTTCAGATTTTATACCTTGTTCAGATTACTTTAGACTTAGCGTACATATGTGAGATATTTTCCTCGCGTATATACGTCGCCGACTCTCGTCGCAACTCCGTTTCTACGTATTTTGGGAAGCGGAGCGTGATAGATTTGGTAGTGAGGTACGCGTAAAGCGAATCTTCTCAAGACAATTACGTTCTCCACTTCGATGCATATGAGATAATTGATGCTGGTCTCCTATGATACAACACCCTTTCACATTTTATGCGCAGCATTTTGCAAAATTACATACAGTTGAACTAAAATTAACCCGTACCTTCCACTTGACTGGAAGTTGAAACGGACCAAAGGACTACAAAAATTCTAAAGAAAAATTTTTATTTCTGAAGAGAATTTTTGTCTGAACAGACCTTGTATTTAGAGAGGAGGAGAAGAAAAATAAATTCTGAGTTGTTTTTTTTTGTTATGTCTTTGGCGTGGAATTCTGCCCTTTATATAAGAATCGGATGAAACCTTTCGGTTGTAACGGGTGCAACCCTTCTGAACAGACATATCTGTTCGGTTGGAACGGGCATATCCATTCGAATAGACACATGTATTCGGCTAAAACGGGTTGTCCCCGAACAAACACATCCATTCAGTCAGAACGGGCGCAACCGTTCTGAATAGATATGTTCATTCGCTGTATTTTTAATGTTAGACTACAGAGTTTTCACTCTTTTTGGTTATATTTAGCTCTTATTCTAAGTCAACTTCCAACTTGAATATCTCATTCATTAAGAAACGGAATTGAACATGTGAATATACCACGTTCATCACCAATGAAAGGAGAACGCATTCAAGTCATCTCCCGTGCATTCCGAGCAGCGAGTCTCGCTTAAAATCAGCTTCAAATTTTCTCAAAAACTCACTTGGTTAATTCCAAGCCAACAGATAAGACATCTAAACTAAAAAGATAAGATAAAAGGTTAAAGTAGATCACCTCTTCAGAACCATGTCCTCATAGAATATTTTGATAAAGAAAAAAAAAAAAGTTAATTTATAATTCTTTTACTCATGCGTATGGAAAGGTTATCTCTCAATTCAAATAAAGCGCACTTGTTAAACTCTCATTTTAAGGGGTTAATTCTTCTTAAACCTTCTAAATGAGTAAATTAAATCGTTATACTCTTTTTGTACATGGCAGATTGAAGGACAATTATTCTCCACAGCTTAAGTTTACAGTGACTGTGCAATCTCTCTCACCGATTTTTGTTCGTGGCTCATAATTTGCAGGAATGCCTCGTCCTGGTGTCTTGTGATCCAATGATTGACAGAAATCGTCCCAACTGACGATAAATATGTATCCATGTGGACTGCATTCGCTCTGAATTTTTATGGATACATGCTTTCTCAGTATGTGATGAAGTAGTAGCATGCTGCAAGTTTAGATATTTGAGAGTGAAGCTGCATGTTATTATCCGATGCGATCTGCTATATTCAGATCAATCCCAAGCACCTAGCTACTCCAATCGAAGATAAATATGTGCATCATGTTACACTATTGCTCTGCATTTTATGGATAATTTCTCACTGGTTAAATACTTGAGACTGAAAGCTGCAATATCCTACCCCCATATATCCAATCTGCTGGCACGCTTATTATTTAAAGACAGCGATATCTATCAACGATTCACAAAGGTGATGAGGTAATGTAGCCAGCAGCAACCACACAAGACTTTCACATTCGATTTTGAGGACGTACTTTTGCATCATCTATCTCAACCATTTTGGGCCAAGACGAGATGTATTGGGTGCATAAATTTCAGAGAGAGATTCTTAGAACGATCATCGGCAAGCATGAATGAAGGGAAAAGCTATATGTTATATAGTATTAGTAGTATGCAGCACATCAGTCATCGATATTACATATGTATCCCGTTTATTTCATTAATACATAAGGGGCAGCAACAGCTCCATGACGCTTAAACACTATCCATTGAAGACAGCTCACTTGGTGGGTGCGGCTGCCTTGGGGACCGTCACCTGCATCATTTGTCGTCAAAATCAGTTCCGAGATTTTCCCAAACATATAGAGAATTTTGTTGCATAAGACTCAGCACAGAAAGTAAGAAGCATGTATGGGGTGTTTGTTTAGGAAAAGGACCTTCTTTGGTTCCTGTGGCTTCTGCACCACCTTCTTCGGTGCTGGTTTTGCTGCCCCAGCCTTTGCTTGCTGAACCTTTGGTGGTTCTGCTTCTGCAGGGGAGGAACCTTGAGGTTTCACTGACTTCATTGATGCCATTGATTCCCCGACTTCAACAAGTTTAATGCTATGTTTTGCTTAACAGGCCGTCTTCAGGAAATACAACTGTGAGGCTGGTAATTTATAGTTCCTCATATAGAATAAAACATGTGTAGGTGTGAAGAGAACATTAACCAAGTTGAGCAGTGGAGAAAGCAGACAGTGATATGGAACAAAGGCACAGGCGGTCCAGGAGAAACGATTAGTAGCTATAGTGCTTTCGACAGGTGGGATAGATTCTTCAGCTAGGATAGAGGTACCAGATGCTAGTGAATGGCTAATCTCTAAATTCTTTTTTAAAAAAAAACAAAATAAAGGGAGAAAAAAGAAAGAAACCTAGTATGAGCTAACGGTCTAAATATTTTCATGATTCGTGCAACTCAATCCAAGGCCTAGGAAATGTCCCGGATGGGCCAGAGAAAATCCCACCTCTCTTCAGGGGTGATAGATCATCATGAGGCAGCTCAGAAATGCCTCTCACACAAGCGATCCCAGTGGCTGCCTGTCTTTCTCTATAGCGGGCCCAAGTAACCAGGTAAAGGCCAGAGATGATTAAAAGCCTCCAATAATGCTGCCAGCATGAGAAAATGTCAGTGAGCAATTTTTTTTTTTTTTTGCCGGGGGGGGGGGGGGGGGGGGGGGGGGGGGGGGTGGGGATGGATACACAAGACACCCTCATCTCATGATGAAGACCATACTCAGAAATATCCTGCAGAAATTTGTTTGGTACGAGGTATTTAATTTTACCATTGCATGTGAAAAATATGAGACAGAAATGATACCACAATATTTGCATGTGTTAGTGAACCAAACTGCATAGAAAATACAGCTACATTATTTGCTTCCACGACATTGCTCGCATGAACTCAGCACAAGGAATAGATTGATGTGTGCATGTAAATATTTTAAAACCCATACATTGGATGTCTAAACCTGAACAGCACTACGGGTATACTTAGTTGAAACCCCATAATGAACATGGTTCAGGAATTAAAAAGACAATATGCTAATTGCCAATGTAACAGAGATGACCCTTAGCAGAGCTGAGCACAGAAAAGGAATTTACGCAGCTGACCTTATTTGCTTCCACGACATAGTTTGTGTGATCTCAGCGCAAGGAATAAAATTGATGTCGGAATGCAAATATTTTAAAACCCATACATCGGATGTTTAAACCTAATCAGACTTTGGGTAGACCTAATTGAATCTATTATTGAACATGGATCCAGGACATAAAAACAACCAAAATGCTCGTTGCCAATGTAACAGAGATGACCCTTAGGAGAACTGAGTGGAGAAAAGAATTTGTGCGGCTAACTCTAATGGTTCAGGAATCGGGATAAAGGGTTTGTTGTCTAGGAACACCGGATTTCTAAACCACAAATCTATGCAAGTTATTATCAGAACTGATGGGGACATCAAGTTGTTTTAGTTTGTTTTAATTGGTTGGTCTATTTTATCTTATTTTGTTTTAGTTAGTTATTGTAGTTGGCTTATCTTATCTTATTGTAATCCCATTTTGCTTGTGGTGGGAAGTTTCATGTGATGTAGGCTTATAAAAGGTCAAGACTACTTATGAGTTTGGTAGTTAATGAAATATGAAAATACTATTGATGCATTTATCGCCAGTGTGATTTTGAGTGATATGCTCTAGAGAGAGATTCCAAGCCCCTTTTCTTGGGTTACGAATCCTAGGTAGAGATTTCTTAGTGTAATTTGTCCCCATCAGTTTGTAACAGAGCTAAATTTTGCTCTTTTCCTTTACCTTCCACAAATCCTAACCTCAACAAATTTCCACAAAACCTTAGCCTCCACACAATTACAAAACTCTAGAACTAGTTCTTCTCAAAATTTTGTTTGTCCTTTGGGGAAAAAATCAAAAATGAGTGAGAAGAAAAGAAATAAAAATATTAAAAAAAAGAAGAAAAAGAGAAAAAAAAGGAAAAGAATAAAAAAAGAGAGAAAATGAAATTGAAAACTTTCATGGTTCATCTCCTTCCCTTCAACGCCCCAAAATCCTAACCCATCTACGAGTTTACCATCTCCACACGTCTCCTCGCCGCCCTCGCAACCTCGACAATAACAACAACCTCGGCGCCTTCACAATCTTCGTTGCATGATTTTCTTCGTTTCATCAGATTGAGTCGGCGCCGTCGCCTCACCGTCGCCACGCCACCACGACATCGACACCCAACTAGATCCACCTCGTCCTCATCTTCCTCTCGTGACCTCCGTAGTCTCCTGTGTCACCATCATCGCTGCCTTCGCTGTCGTCAGCTTCGAGATCAGATTTTGATCCAGTGACAATAACCTCGACTCTGTCTTCTCTCTGCTTCTCCTGTCGACACTCCTCCGTCATCATCACTGACAACAACAGTCTCGTCAGCCCGGACCCGCCATCAGCAGCCAACAACATTGCCACGTCCTGCCATCATCGCCCTCACATCCTCTTCTTCCTCTCATCTACGACAGCAAACCAGCCTTCGAGTCCTCGCCGTCGTGATCTCCATCAGGTCAGTTCACAGCCTCAGATCCTCGTCTCATCGTCACTGATCCTCGCCGACCTCATATCCTCGCCTGCAACTGTCAGATCTCCTTCGTCACAGCCAATGATTCGATCTACCTCGTCGTCTCTCAACAGGTTGAATTGGGTTTCAACAAGCCCGACCCGCCAATCCTACTTAAGTCCAGACCCGCCAGTAGCCCAGGAAGATCCTGACCCTGACCCATGTCGATGCGAGCCGATCTGAGTGAGTCGAGCCATTCACTGTCCACAACGGCTCGCATCAGCTCCCCAGGCCCGTTTCAGGTCCAAATCTGAGCTAGATTATAGCCGTTTTGAGGTAATCTTCTTTCAGTCACATTCATCCCATATTACTGCTGTTTTAGAACCTTCATGTGTGATTTCAGCCCTCGATGTGGGCATTTCTTCAAGAAATCTTAGAAGAATATTATGTTGGCATGAATGACTCCACCCTCAAGTGACATCTTTGAACTGATTATCAATTATCGATTATTTGCTATACCAGTAGAGTGCACTAATTTATTAGTTGATTTGTATTTTTCTTCTATCTAGCGTTTGCACCATTGTGTGTTATCTTGATCACCTGTAAGATTGCATTTGTGCATTAGAAGTTGAACTTTAATTCTTTCTCATTTATTGCATGCATTTAGTTTATTTGAGTCTAAAATTTGGTTGCATCTGCATGCTTGTGACTTCCTTTGTTGTCATAGATTGAGACACATAACAAAAATCCAACGCGAGTAATCAAGATAACAAACTACCCGACACGTTAGATAAACTGATCATTATATTAAGCAACTTCGAGAAAGTATAGAATCTCAAATACAAAGATACATGATGGTCCCAGTAAATATAAATATCATGAAACTATAGGACTTGCATTAGAAATGACTATGAGGATGACCGTGCTTATGATCGGTGTACACTAAGAAAGAGGAAATAGTGCGTAAGTTTAGGTTCGAAAAGCCAAAATTTTATGTTATCCTGATCCTCACACTTTAGTAATTGGCTAGCCGACATTGAGTGCTATTTTGACAATTATGAAATGTGATTTAAATAAGATTCGATTTGCTGATTGACTAGTAGAGACATCCAAATTTTATTGGGATTTTATAACGAATGCACGCAAGAAAACTATGTAGGAAACCTATAGAATCGTGAGAAGAGATGAAAGTCTAGCTTAAAGAGAGATAATTCCCCGATTTTTATATGAACCACCTGGTGGATGATTTACACAACCCTCACAAGAGTCGACAAATTATGTTTAATATATGTTGGTGATCGGGGATTGTTGAGAATGTTAGTGTTCTTTCTAAGATATTAGTGTTGTTGAAGATACATTAATTGACTCATGTCCTTTTGAGATTGCTAGTGTCGTAGAGAATACATCTATTGTCTGCTGTTTGTTACCTTCAAGTCTTGATGAGGTCCATGTTTCTCTAGAGGATATACTACTGATACTAGTGATATTGTAAATGTATTAATGGAGTCTAGCGCACCCATAACTGATGAGATCAATGTTCAGGAGAATAATAATAACAGTCAAGACAAAGAGGTTGAACATATTGTAGTTTACTCTGGTGTCTCATCTTCTAGTAAGTCATTAGAGCTTTTTGCCACGTTACATAAGGTTAGTTCTGGGGTTTCTTCTTTAGTAGGTGTTTGAATTTCCTCCTGAGGTTTCTTCAGATTTATATCGTTCCTAATAATGTTATGTATTAGCAGTGTCTGAAGTACTACCTTCTAGAAAAAACATGCATCTCTTTCTCCTATTTTAGAAGTTAAACTGATAAGAAAAACGTGTATGGGGCGGAAGCAACAGATAAATAACTCAAAGATACGCTTCACTAACAAGAAAGATCGTGGTAAGAATTGAATTAAAACAGTTAATACTAGGTTATGATATATTGATCATGCAAGTACTATCAAATTAATGTTTAAAGAACCAATTAGAAACTTTTGTTACGCGAAAAATCAAGTTTTATACGCAATAAAAAAAGTCAAGCAATCACAATGAAGAAACAAAATCACTCGCTCACTTCTAATGTGGACAGAAGATCAGAATAGATAAAAGACTAGATGATGTATATTTAGACTTATAATTAAAGAGTAGATGTGATAAAAAAAAATAGCTGAGATGATTGTAAATTTGATTTTACCTTGCTTGTTGATTGTTGGTTGATCTCTGAATTCACGCAGCTGAAAACAGGTACAGGCGATGAAAACAGTATCGTCGAGGAGTCGAGACGCTTATGTAGATGTACCTGTTTTCAGCTGCGTGAATTCAGAGATCATTTTAGTTGCACGCCAACATACGAGAATTTAGTTGCAACCATCATACATATCTTGATCTATAAATTTAGCATGTTATGGACAAAAAACATTATATTTGAAGCTTTATTGCCTTCATCCAAAGTTCAATAACTAGTAGTTTATTGTAAGATCATGGCTTGCAATCATCAAATAATTGAAGAAATCTATACGGTCCACCATCTTACTGGAATGAACAAGTCTAATGCCCAACGCATGTATACTATGCATATTTCTCCAAAGGGTTGAAATAATGTCTCAGAGAAGAACTGCCACTATTTTGGACAACAAAAGTAAAACGAAGAAAGGAAAAAGATGATATCAGGATCTGTGCCAAACCTTCAAGATAAATGGGATTTCTAAGGAAAATTCTTGATAACAAGGCAGAAGCTACAGGTTGTACTGGACTGTATAGAGCCACCAGTGCAGGCCCCAGAATCTTATTCGACCAGGTCAATAGCCAATAGTTAAGAGCCGATGCAACAATTCCCTGAAAAACCAAGTAATGCATGGTAAATTTTGTGACGTAGAGACGCTGCACTAGATGTCTAAGGTAGCTGCAAACTAAAACATGCTAGTTTTTTCTTCATTCTATGATTATAACATGTTCACTAATGCAGTTGACATAAAAACGAGCTTCCTGCTGTATCAGACACAGCAAGCTAGGGTGTTTGATTTGTTGATCAAATAAAATAAGTGAACAATTATCTAAACGCTCCATTCTTTGTAACATCAGGATGTGACACTATCTGGCTAAAGTCTTATTCTGTCACAGAATAATGAATGCAATTCCCTACAGTAAATCTGATCATCCTGCCTCTCCAGTCTAAAGTCTAGTCCAGAGAAGGGGGATTAGAGGCGACCTCAGTTTGCACAAGCTTAAGTTGCACGATCATCAGCTGCCCACCACAATTATGATGTGCCCTCATTGCTTATATAGTTGCCTCAGGCAGGAAACACCAACTCATAGAAGCTTATGTCATGTTAACTACCAGTTACAAACTTTGTCAATTATTTTATAGATCTTTTTCTACCAAGTCATTGTCCAAATCAAGAACATTTTGACGGCAAAACACTATAGGTGATGATTATGATGATGCTTTTTATGGTAAAATATTAAGCAGCACATTAATTGATCTTAGCAAGTTATTTTCCATCATTTGAGTAAATTTCAAACTAATATCAAACAGAATTAACTAGCAAATATAATTCTTACAGTGAGTCGAGATCACAACATTCATGAAGATAAAGAAACTGTAAATGAGCTCCATATGGATATGAACAGAAAATGAAAGAGTTGAGCATGACATTTTCACGCGAACAATACATGTATCTGCAATATATACAGTATCCAACCAATAGTTCTAATGAATCCAACAATGACCTGTTAATCCTAATCAGCTTAAACCCAATTAACTAAACCCTTGCAATATCTAGAGAAAACACAATAAACAGAAGTATCAAAAGAAAAATCTTTCAAAGGAGTCGTCAAGTACAGGAACCTAGGCCTCAAAGCCCCAGTTTACAATCTCAATAAATTGATGGCTGAGCCATGTAAATGTGGCTTTTGTGTTTTTCCATGTAGCAGTGTGTAAATCATAAGACGAGTAGTCTGTGCCATTTCAGTTTTCATTTTCTGTACGGTTTACTGTTTGTTGCAAGCCTCGCATTAATGGGGCTGTGAGGCCTATTTAAGTTGTTTCTTGTTGGTTGTGGCCTGTGATAGGTTGGTGCAGTCAAGATGTCTGTTGTATGTCCTGTATCGATGATCTGTTGGTGGTGGATTGTGATTAATTCATGCATATATACTAAGAGGGGGAGAGAGTGCTTCCCTCTACTAATGTGACAAATTGTCACTCTCCTAAATTCAATAAAACAATGACAAATTCTTTAAAAAAAAAAAAAAAGAGTTGTGTCACTCCCTCTTTTTTGACTGACCTAGGTCACATCAGTTAAAATCATAACAGAACTCTATTCAAACACCTCTCACTACATACCTACAATTCCAAAAAAAATTTTGGAATATTTTGAATGCTGCTTAGATGTATCCCCCTCTCTTCTCTCTCTCATATATTCAAATTTTCTTTCAAAATTTCACAAATATTATCGCTATCCCTTCAACCGTACCAAAACATCTCAATGAACCTCCAAAAGTTCGACCTTGATTCGGCAGTCTGTCCATCAAACAAGAAAAGTAACTATAGAGAAAAGAAAAAAGGAAAAGCAACAATCCTAAAAGATAGGAAAGGGATTTTTGAAATTATTCGGCTTTATTTTGAGTTTCTGTATTATTCAGCTTTAGTTTGAGATACCTATGAAGCTAACGTTTTGTTTTATTTGTGAATGGCAAAGAATTTAGCGATGTAGTATAGAAATACAATTTTTTTATTTAGCATGCAATCACTCGGTTGAAATTTATTTTATTTTAACTTTTTCCTTTCAAAATATTCTAATATTTTACTTATTTATGTTTTTTTTTGCTTCTAGAAATCCTATTTTTTTGGCCAAGTTTTTGTACTTTTTTCCTTTTTTGTATTTCTTTCAGAAGGATGATAGTCCTCTGTTTTTAATGACTGTAAGAAGAAATTAAATTAAAGAAAAACTTAGTAGTAGAAATTTAGAGAATGTGCTCAAGATGTTAATAATTGAGAGGTTTTCAAATAATGAGGCATTTCCTCATAAATTCTTTGATTCTTTGCATTAAATCAGTCATGTGACAAAAACATCCAAAACACTTGGCGAACGGTCATGACACTGATCACACTATTTAATTGCAATCAGAGAATTGAGCATAAAAACTCGCAAGTGATAAAGTATTTAACTAGAAGTAGGTGTTAATGAAAGGAGGTTGAGTGAAACGGTGTGAATTTGTAACCACCTTCACATTGTCACGCTACATGTTATTCCGAAATGACTACACATGTTCCTTTAACATTCACGTCTTCGGATGTGTCTACTTTGTTCATTACCTTACCTTAAGTACATATAAGCTTGACTTACAAGCCATGAAATGCATATTCTTAGGATATTCTCGTACAAGGGTTATCGGTTTTATAATCCTTCATGTTTGGTTCGCAGTTATGTCACTGTTTTTAATCAACACCCTTCTATCCCAAGAGACTCCACTTTAGATAGTGAGGAGTTTATACCTCTTCCACTTCCATGATTCCCCAATATACTCCTAAATAATTATATTCTTCCTTCTAAGCAGCTGAATCATCCCAATCTAAAATTGTCTGCATGCTAGGTATACTGTGTACCACTATATTTTACTCATCCACCAATGAACTCTTAGTCAATACATCTTGCATGTGTTCATTCCTAATCATCATCTCCTATTGCAACTCCACAAATTCTTAACTCTCAACTCTGACCTCGATATTCCTCTTGCACAAAGAAAGGGTAAGTGAGTCAGTGATCATGCACCTCCTATCTGATCTCTAATTTTGAATCATGAGATCGCCACTTACACATTCTAAAAACACTTTTACTGTACCTACTCACTCTAGATAAAGAATGCTATGGAAGATGAGATGCTTGTTTCAAAAACAGAATAATACTCGGAACTTAGTATCTCTTCCCAGTGTTTTAAAAAGTGATTTTAGCAGTCACTTTAGGTTGCGGCAGTAAGGCGCTACACTTTAACCCGATGCAGAACAACTAAGCGGGTGAAAGTTAAAGTGGCTGCAAACCCGCTAAAGCTGGCATTTTTACCCATAAAAGCAGGCAAAAAGCGAGTTTATCATCAAAAAGATCCTCCTAAAACCGATTAAGTGCAAAATATCAGACCAGCTTTAAAAATTATCTCACCTACCATTGATTCTATCCTAAAAAGGCAAGCACGTCTTTGAGTTCTCCCCCCCCCCCCCCCCCACCACCTTTCCTGTAGCGATGGTGGGCATCGATGAAAAGAACAATCAAAGCAAAAGATAGGCGACATGAATGAGTCGACCAATAAATTATTTTTTTACTTTTCACTAATCTTTTTTAAGTTTGTTTTTTTCAATTATTTTTTGAAGTTATCACTTATTTGATGGAAGATCTCATAGTTTATTCATACTGAATTATTTTGAATATGTTCAACTTTCAACTTTTAAGTCATTAGTATGATGTTTTAGTTTTTTTTATCTCATACACTGATGAAACTTCGACAAAATTTTCTTCCACTCATGGCTCATAAATCATCACTTTAATTTAATTATGATTTAAATAACACTTTATATCTCTTTCACTAACCTAAATTTTCTAGTTTTTTAAATTTTTAAAGGGATATATGTTGTGCATATGTATATAAATCATGTACATATTAGTTATATATATTTAGTTATTTATTTGAATACACATCCCGCTTTAGCAGTCGCTTTCCATTTTAGAGCTTAGCGGCACTCATCCGCTACACTGCATTTTCCGCTATTAAGAACACTCTCTTTCACATGGAAAGACCAAAGTTGTTTTTCACCAGGTCATGCTTGGATAGTATCTCTAATATTTTGAATCTATTGATCACTTAGTAGTAAAGGGTACAACACCAAACACGTGTAGCTAAGGACTTTTAACCTATTGCTCAGCTTATGTTAGATTGTGGCTCTCACATTTAATTGTGGTATATCAATCAACATCGTAAATGCCTTTCTCTATGGTGATTTGCATGGCGAAGTGTGCATGGAGGAACCACCTAAGTTTGTTGCTCAGAGTTGGGATTTGTCCATCGGTTGAGGAAGTTCAGGAGTTTCAACACAGGAAGTTGTTATACAATCTGAAACAACCTCCTAGAACATAGTTTAAAAGATTTGATGATGTAGTAAATAGCTTTGGTCTTAAAAGGCATAGTTGTGACCATTTTGTCTTCTACAAAGTACCTACTAGCATGGCCAAATACTATTAGTTGTCTACGTCATGACACTACGTTTATCACAAAAGATGACAAGGTATTCATGAGCTTGAAATATTTCTACGAAGTAAATTTCAGAATAAAGACTTGGGAAACTGAAATATTTCTTGGGTGTTGAAGGTGCAAAGTCAAAGCTTCGAGTTTCTTAGTCATAAAAAATGTGCTAGACTTACTTGAAAAGGCTGAAATTTTTAGGATCAAAGCCGTTGGATGGTCCAATGGATCCTAGTACTAAATTGTATTGCAATAAATGTGAATTATTATCTTAGCTGATATGTAAAGAAGATTGGTTGGAAAGTTAAACTATCAACAGTCACAACGCCAAAACAGTCTAACAATCACAAGTCCAGACATCTCCTTTTTGTAAGTGTAATCAGTCAATCATGAGTGCTCCTAGAACCTCCTACTGAGAAGCAGTAGTTTGTCTCTTGAAGTAATTAAAGAGTGCACGGGTAATAAAATTCTATCAAGAATCATGGTGATACTCATATTAAAGGACTCGCAAATGCAGATTAGCCTGGAACTTCATCTGACAAAAGGCACACCATGGTTATTATGTGTTTGTTGAAGAAATTTACTTTCATGGAAAGCAAGAGGCAGTGGCCACACAGAGCGGAGAGTTGGACATAGATCCATGGCCCACACTACCTCTGAGTTAATATTGTTGAACTATATGATGGAAGAGTTTGGATTTATGGATCTATCTCAAATGAACTTTGCATTGTATCAAATCAAGCAACAATGTATATTCAAGTATCTATATTCCAGTAAACAAGTTTTCAATGAACAAACGGAACACATTTTGTTCGAGAGAAGATGATGAGAACATCACGCCAATTGCCAGTTGTCTTTTCATGTCTCACATTTTGAGATGTTGTGTTTTGTTTATCTTTCTTTTAGTACCATATCGTTTACATCCGAAAAGTTCACTTTGTAAGAGCCTAATATAGAGGCTCAACTCAATGAATAAGTAGACAATGATTAAATAAAAAAATTTTCCTAGTTAAAATTCTCTTGAGTTTTGTGTGTGAAGCCCGTGGTGTAAGGGATGTGAAGCTCGCGTAAGGGGTGTGAAGCCCAAAATTATCTGGTTCTTTCTCCAACCCTAATTTCTCTTTTCATTTTACTCTTGTCAAAACTCTAGTTTTTCCTTTTTATTTGTATTCGAAGGTGATTGTGAACTTATATTACATTAATTTGGGGGTATTAGAGCTATAGTCTCAAACCCCTTCGAATTCTTCTCTTCCCAAAATCTTAGATATAGATCTCTAGATCTAGATCAAGATCTACTTTGTAAAAAAAAAAAAACAGAAAAAAAAGAAAAAAAAAAAAAGAAAAACAGAGAAATTTTTTACTGTTCCCAGTGAACAGTAACCATCTGCAGTGAACAGTGCCGCCCGGTTACTGTTTTATCTTTATCTCCCCCAAAACCCTAAAACTCGTCCATTCTGAGCTCGTTTCATACCCGATTCGAGCTGTTTTCAAAGCAACGGATTCGTGGAGAGCAACACTACACATCTACATTCTTCATATCCTATTTCAAGCTTCGCTCGTCTATCAGATTCAACTCAGCAGATCAGCGCACCACAGTCCAGAGCTTGTTTCTGCCCCGGTTAGCGCCCGATTTGCGCCATTCTCGAGGTAGCCATCTTTCATTTCTTATCACTGCTGTCCAGGAGTCTTGTGGGTGATTTCAGCTCTTCAGTGTGAGTATTTCTCCAAGAAATCTTAGAGGATTTTTGTGTTTGGGCATGAATGACTCACCCCTCGGTGATATCCTAACTTGACCTAAATCGTTAATTGTTAGATTACTTACAACTACTATATGAATTACTATAATTTATTAGTTGAAATGCTATTTGCTTCGATCTAGTGGTTGCATCAGCATTTATCACTTTTCATCATTTTAGGAATGCATTTTTCTTTACATTTAGAACTTAAACTTTAAGGTATTTTGTTCGCTTAGTGCGTACATTAGTTTACCTGACTTTAGGGTTCTCCACTGCATCTGCTTATTTGCTTGAGCCATTATGACTAGTCAACATTATAAGGACCCCCACTTAGACCAGCTACACAACCTCCATTAGGGTCATATGTCCGTTCATGATTATATTGTCATATCTAAGAACTTAACCCATCATATGAAGTAAGAGAGCACCCTTCTGAGACTGTAACTAGGTTTGTTTGGGGTTTACGACCTAAAATAAAACGTGTTATAATTACTGGCCCCTATGACTTAGACATTAATGAAGAGGCCGTTGTTATTGCATTAAGGTTGGACTTGACTTTCAAAACGCTAGTCAACGCTAAGACTAGGTGTTTTAAATATGAGGGATATGGACATTATTATTATCAGTGTCCTTCGGAGAGTCAACTGTTAGAATTGTGTCTAGTGATGAAGTTGATGTCTCGAGAGTTATTGAGAAAGTCCACGTTCCTTCCAATATTATTAGTATAATTGAAGACACAACAATTGGTGCCGATACACTGTTTATTGATGAAATTCACATGCATGATAGCACCAGTGATGACGTGAATGAGATAGTTGAGCCTACTACATTGCATTTGGTTATTGCATATATTGATGATATCACTAGACTGATAGTAATTTGCAATGATACCCACAAATTTGCTGCGTGCCCATATAGTACTTTGCAGGAATTTGCGATTGATAATAAATTGATGGTTACGAGTCGCTGTGAGGAAGTTGCACACTTGGCGTAAAGATTTTGATAGGGCTCTAAAGAGGATTACTTTCATTATTTACGAGTTGGATAGCCCATGGGATCCTGATATTAGCTCCGTCTTCAGCAGAGAAGATACGCTTTGGTCTACTCTCTATACCTTGATCGAGTTGCCATCTTTCACAGATGACCCGTCACGGAGACCAGTTCCACCTCCACCACCATAGTATAAACGTGACGTACCAGTGATTCTGTCACGACGACCACCTTAGCCCGATTAAGATACTTCATGAGGAGTGTTCTCACTCGACAGGGTCAATTTTCTCTGACCCCTCAGGAATTGATGAGGACATCATGCCAGTTGCCAGTTGTCTTTTCATACCTTAGCTTATTTGAGATGTATTTTGTTTATCTTTTTTTTAGTACATCGGTTATATCCAAGAAGTTCACTTTATAAGAGCCTATATAAAGAAGCTCAACTCAATGAATAGTAGACAATGATTAAATAAAAATATTTTTCAGTTAAAATTCTCTTGAGAGTGCTCTTGAGTTTTGGGTGCGAAGCCCGTAGTATAAGGGGTATGAAGCAGCCTAAAGGGGTGTGAAGCTCAAAGTTATCTGGTTCTTTCTCCAATCCTAATCTCTCTTTTCATTTTGTTTCTTGTCAAACCCTTAGTTTTTTTTTTATTTGTATTCGAAGGTGGTTGCAATCTTATATTTACATCAGAAGGTGGAGACTTGTAGAGAGAGTCATCTCTCCTAGACAAGTGAATTCTGCTGATCAATGTGCAAGCATATTTGCCAAACCCCTAGGAAAGTCAAGGGTACAATGTATATGAAACAAATTGCGCACATCCAACATACATGCTCCAACTTGAAGGGAGCGTTATATAAGCTACTTTATAGTTATATATTGTGAAAGGATATTGTCGTTTATACTAAAGAGATAGTAATATATGAATGAGGGCCAGTATGCTTGGCCCTCGACTCTCATTCCTTCTCTTCCTTTCTCTTCTTTTCTCTTCATCTTCCTTCATGCCTACTCACCTTACAGGTTTTTCAATATCAATAACGAGGGGATGTGACGGCTTGAATACAGTGTTTCCTATTGTTGTAAAAGAATCTGCTGAAGCGTCCCCCGCTTTCACTTTGTCTTTTTTGGACACTATAGCTCTAGTTCAAAATTCAAAAGCTTTTTGCATTGTGTAATATTA
This sequence comes from Agave tequilana, assembly GCA_038442645.1. Lineage (NCBI taxonomy): Eukaryota > Viridiplantae > Streptophyta > Magnoliopsida > Asparagales > Asparagaceae > Agave > Agave tequilana. The sequence goes on from JAVJIF010017106.1 coordinate 16,451, forward strand.
TCTTTTCATATTGATGTTCATTATTTTCATTATAGTTTTGTTGTTAATTTCTTAATTGATTTATTAGGTACATTATTTCTTATTTTATTTTCTTTTAATTTTTCTGCCTTGTATTACTTATTCTATTTATCTATTTTTAAATTTCAAGTAAAAATGGCATTTTTGCCTCTTAAGCGCTTCTTATTCCTGATGGGGACATGGACGATCCAACAAGTTATTGCAAGACCTATTCTTGCAGAGACGAAGCCTGAGTAGTCTTTTATTAGGAGTAGGGGTAGTCTTTTATTAGGAGCAGGGTAGTCTTTTATTAGTTTTCCTTTTCTTGTATTAGTTTTCATTTATTGAGGCACGAGTAGTGCACGTGGCTCTTGTCTATAGATACTCTTGTATGCTTTCATTTGAGAATCAATGAATGAGTTAAAGAAATAAAATCATAATTGTATTCTTTTATATCTTTGTGTATGATGCATAAAGTAGGTGAGCGATTCACATGAGAGTGAAGCCACAATTCTATCTTTTCTCTAATTTTCACAAACCCTAGAAATGTTCTTCCCCAATCCCATCACAAACCCTAGTTTTCTCTTACGCTCTACATCAATCCCCTTAACCTTGATCTTCGTGTTGTCGCTTTCCTCCCACTTCTGATTTCCACTACATTGGTCTTCTTTGTCCATCAACTATGAGTAATTGAGGTATGAGGTTTAGCCGGTTTCACCTCAATGTTGGTGAGTAACAGTCTAAAATTAACATGAAGTTTTTGTTTAGCTAGTAGGTTTTTAGGCGGCATGCTTTGGTACTCGTGAATTTCGATAAGTTTCGGATGAAACATATTGGAACCTACAAAAAATTCAAAATAAAGAGAAAATAAGGGAAAAATATTGCATCCCATAATAATAATTTCATCTCTCTTTAACATCCACAACCATTCAAAATCTTTATACCTAATTTGCCATAATTAGATCATAGCGAGATAATTTAATTTACATTTGGATTATAATCTTAATTTTACTTTAAATTGACGGCTTTCTTATTAGTTTAGATAAACTTTTGGGTTTACTAGTCTAGTATTAAAAGTTCACTTCACTTTCTTTAGCGCACTTGGCCTAAATGTTCACATTTTGTGCTTTTCCGCACTATACATGCAAAGAATAAAATATGCTACATGTTTTTATATATTGAAACTGAAATAGAAACTTGAAGTGAAACATATAGAAAATAACAAAACTGATCGAAAGTTTTAGTAAAAGAAGTCCAAAACCAAAAACCGAGTTCTCGAACCTTGGAGTAAACAATTCTACATCTTAACTTCCCAACTCATTTTCTCCATAACTATTTTCTACACAACATATCAGTGACAACACACTTCACTTTCAAACAAAATTCATGGAAAGAGACAGTTCAAAAATCACTTAAAGTTTGAGATGGAGAACATTAGCCGAGAATTGCCTAATTGCTTGAGCTTTCAAGACCACAATTATAAAAGTTCAGTTAAAACTTACAGCATATAAGACTGCAGTTATCTCAGATTTGTCAAGGTCCAACCTGCATACTCATTGGTTGCGAATAAACCCGATATTACCATCATAGTGCCCCAAAAAAGTATGAATATGCAGTCAATGATAAGCTGGCAGGGTACTTTGCCAAGACTGGGGCCCGAAATTGGTAAAGCATCGTATCAGGAGTGTGCAAGATAAGCACCATAATAGACACAAATTTTCTTACGAAAACTAAATTAAGTAGAAAGACACTTGATGCCTTTGATGTTTTAATACCTGAAGGGCAAGATAAGTAGCCATACATAAACAGTTTCCAATTAAGCATAAGACACCAATATGCCAATGTTCAAGACCAATCTCAATCAATCCAGATGCCAACCATCCAGCTGGTTCAGGCTGAGATTTAGCACTAGGTCATAGTCGCTGTTTCCAATTATAGCCGGTCCCCTATATAAAACCATTAATATGGCACCCGTAACACAAATGACAGTGCCTCCAACCTTTGCTCTACCTTCGCTAGTGAGCAAGTTCACTGTCTCAGTGCTGTAAGCAGTAAATTGTAAATGAGTTGAGAAAAGAATAGAGCAAATAAAAGCTGCATCGCTCTAAATGAAATAAGAAAGCAACTCACCCCATTATTGCAGCAAAAATAAATGTGAAGACTGGTATTGAAGGCTGGATAGCCGCAGCATAAGTTGGATTCGTGTAGCTAAGGCCAATAAGAAATAAAAGATGGTTCCCAAATATCCTAGACAAATAATACAATGTTGATTCAGTCATTTTTAGCTGGTTGATATAATATGAATTCTTTGGCTGATCAAATAAATAAAGAGATGATAAATGAGACAAAGTGAAACAACAACGATAAATAATCTCACCCAGTTAGTCCGAGAATGAAGAATGATACAAGGAGGCGACGATTTAGTGGAGCACGGTTCTTTCTGTCAAACATCAAAATCAAGTTAGACGACATGTCCGTTATAAAGAAAAAAAGATAGATGACATGTGCATGGTAGAATAGTGGTGGCAATGCTTCTTTGCAGTGTGTAAGAGGTCTCAGGACAAATCCCCGCTGACACGAGGTTATGACCTATTCTCCAAAATTGAAAATAAATAAAATAAAATAAAATAAACACTGGGCACCAGAACTTAGTGGAACCATGATCTAATCATCCCCAACTAGCCTAATCTGTCCAGAGAAAGGCAACATATGACTTATAGAACAAAAGCAAGTCTAATTAGCTATTAGCTAAATTGGCTCCAATTAAATACTTAACAAAAAGCAGCTTTTGTTAATAGAACAAAATTTAACATCATATTCCCTTTACCTGATCCTATATTCTGGTGCACCAGTACCAATCAACCATGTGGCTCCAGATCCATCTACCAAATCCAACACTACAAGCATCTACTTCGTCTAATTTGAAAGAGAAAGAAGGGTGAAATTTTGTTAGTTTTTATGCACGCAAAAAGTGAGTTCAGAAACAAAACAGCAAAAGAGAGGAAATAATAAAGCGGAATTAAAATTATATTCAAGAAGAGAATCAGAATCAGAATCGTTCAATGAAGAAATTCCGCATATATTTCAATTAAATCGATTGAAGTAATTAATTAATTAACTAAAAAAGGGGAAATGAAGGAGACAGGTAGCTAGGATTTACTTACCGATCGTGGAAGAAGGCGGCGGGGGCGAGGATGGAGAGGGCGAGGAGGTCTCGAAAGACGCAGAAGACGACCTGATTCATACCCACATTAAGCGCCAGCTTCGCTATCACGTGATACCCAGCGTTTATCATCTGCACCACCGCCATCACCGCGTGCGCCTTCCCCGCGTCGCCGTTGACCCCACCGCCCAAAATCCCTCCGCTCATCGCCACCGCCATCTTCTTCTTTCTCTCGATTATTTTGACTTGCTTTGTTTAATTCCTTCTGGCAGCAAAAATGATAAAATCAATCAAATCCATCAGCGAGCCGATTTACCAAACTGGTTGGTGTTTGTGTTGTGTGCCAGCAACGGCGGCGGCGGCGGCGGCGGCGGGCGGCAAGGGTTTTGAGTACGCTGCGGCAAGTGAAATCTTGGTGCCCGCGCTAGCAAGTCTTTTCTTTTCATTCCTTTTTGAAAGAAGCGGGGAAGTCGGCCCACACCAATCCACGTGGCGGCAGCTGACTCCTTGCTGATTGTGAAAAGGACAATTTTGTGGATAACGCTATTTTAAAAATAATTTCAAAAAATCAACGTCCCATAAAAATATTTTCAAAAACATGTCACGTCAACATCATGTTAGCGGTGAGCCGTTTCGCCCCCGGCTCCTTACGGGTAGTTTTATTTTAAGTCTGAATTTAGCAACCCTGACGAAAAATTGTTAGACTTGACAATACCAAGTTCAAGATCAGCCAGTCTAATCGGTCAGGTTAGTGAAAATCATGTGGGAAATTTTTTGTTCAATTGAACGTTTCTTAATTGAACTAACTTTCAAATCACTTTCTTAAACATCAATCGGACTGATATTTATTCAGTCTCGTAATAGTAATAAATCAGTAAGATAAATAATTCAATAATAATTTATCTAATAATAATTTATTAAAATAAATATTCCAGCATGAATACTTTATTCAGCATTATCTCTGCAATAAGAGCGTTAGTTTAAATAGATAGAGAATATAGAGACATATTTGTGTCCTTCCAAAGGATTTGAGCTCGGATCCTTCCAAATCAAATTCAACCCTCCGACATTCGAATACAAGATTCACTCCGTTGAAGTTGATTTATATTATTTCAAGTGTCTATAAACCAAAAGTCAAGTGTTTTGAATATTTTTTACCAATCCATCTGAAAGGAACACCTAGAGAGGGAGTGAATAGGTGTTAGTGCTAATCTAAAACTAAATGCAAAACTAAGTGCGCTAAATGCGGAAGCTAATGCAAATCTTGCATAAACTTAATACAACACAATAAGTGTAGCCGAATTCCCCGTGAAGGGCTCTAGACTAACTCCTCTTGATTCCCCTTGAATGGGTTGAGGTGCTATGTGAAGCTCTTGTTGGTTAAGTATAAGTTAGGCACACACACAAGCAAGCCAAGCAAATAAGGATGAATAGCAATAAGAATATATGCAAGGCAACACAAGCAAATAGATATGTATGATATGAATTATTGTAACGCCCCGATCCTGGCGGATACGGAGACGTCACTGCAACGTATATACGTAGGTCAGAACTACCCTCCCGTATATACGCTAAGCATCAGTACAGACAAGAATCAGAGTACGGAAGTAAGTGGTGCATTATACATCCAACACATGAATACAATCACAGAGTTATCACCAGAAGTGATCCAATATTACATGAATATCACATCACTAATATGCGCAAATGCGAGAATACAAGGAAATATACAAGTATGAACAGTATGAAAGGCACTCACGAGTTTAAAAGGAAAACTCGAGAGACTCACAAGGGGCCTGGAAGGATGGAGCTCTGGATGATCGGCTGGGGATCCACGCTACCGCTGCGCTACTCTGATCCGCAAGGGGGAGAATCTACACGCTCCAAGCTCCAAGACCTGGACATGAGGATCCAGGGGAGTCAAATGACACTCCCAGGCGAGTAGTACCAATACCAAGTGGCGAAGCAGGATAAGCACAAGTGTGCATATAACAAATGATATCAAGAAAGAAGTACTCAGGAGGCAGGTAGGTTAGAGCAGGTATGAACAGGTATAGCATAATAATCATAAAACAGAAAATCCGATATAAAGCCGGTTACAAGCAAAACTGTAACGCCCCGATTTCCAAGATACGGGGACGTCACTGCGACGTATATACGTAGGTCAGAGAGTGCCCCCACGTATATACGCTAAGCATAAAGTACAATAAGAAATCCGAGTACACACGAAGCGTGGTATTCATACAAATGCCAACATGAAAGGTACATATACAAAGTCATCACAGTATGATAAACATCTACACATTACATGTGTCTTTTATCATAACAAGTCCAAAAGTAAAATATACAAGATGAACAACAAAATGCTCACGAGTAGGATGGAGATCCCGTGAGTCAAAAGAGGAGCCTGGCACGAAGGAAGAAGAGCTAGCCTGCTCACTAGAGGAAGCTCAATCTACAGTGGATGGCTCCACTACGATCCAAGCTTCGAAATCTGAATATGCAAATCCAAAGGGTCAAGACATATAATAGTAAACAACTATAGCCAAGTGGCAAAGCGATAAGAATAGGGGTTAGAACACAAGTATAATATATGAGGACAGGTATCGCATACATGGAACAGGAAATCGAAAGTAAGGTTAATTATAAGCAAAAGTGATTGTATACGCTTAGGTCACGGTCCCATGAGACTAGTACATCGAAGGAATAATCCAAACAAGGAAACCCTCATATATATACCTTTGACTCATGCCACAGTATATCCAAGCGTATAGAATCAGAGATGCAAATCAACTATGGTCAAGCCAAGAATGCATAACAGTAATTGTCAAGGTCCATAATACCGTATCATAAGTCATAACCGGAACTATAACATGAATCACAATAGGCAACGTCTACTATTATTATTACTCGTCTAACTCATATATCTAGGTATGTGTTTGAGTGTATATCCCACACACATACATCCATATATAAGAAAGTCGAGGGTCGTTACCGGAAGTAGATGGAGAACTGATATCACCTCTTATAGTGGTTTCCATACACCTGGAACCAGCTTTGGAGGCCCAAAGTCCCTCTAAATGTAATGACATATAACTTACCGCCAATATATATATCCATCACTATAAGCAAGGTATCATTCCGGCATCCATCACTTCCTCCCATACCCATACAAGTTGTTCCTTTATATAGTTTATTAATATAATTATCTGATTATGGGAATGAGTAGGATCATAACTGTAATCATACATGTAGTCAGAACTGTAATCATAAATGTAATCAGAAATGTAAGACATAGCAAGTGATCAGGTACTACATTCCCATTATCGAGATAATTATACAATGTCAAGTGTGTCATGCCTTGTTGTAAAGAGATAGCATGACAAAATGGTAATATACATGTGTTAAAAGGAAACATAAAACTAACAAGTCTAAAGAATTGACGAACGGTTGATAATGTTAACGAACAAGTCATGAAGTATCAAGTGGTGAGATCCATCAAGTAATAAGTCATGTGGTATCAATTATGAAGCATAAACAAGACTAATATATCATACATGGATCAAGGTAAGATCAGATTTTAAAAAGAAAAGAATCAGAAATTTGGCCCAGATTTAGCCTATCGGTCGACCTCCGGTCGACTGCCGGTCGACTGGGTTTTCAAGGGCGGTCGGGTGCCGGTCGACTGCCGGTCGACCGTACAAAGTGCGTGAGCTCCAGATTTTCTACCGGTCGACTGGTTGGTGAACCGGTCGACCGCCTACTCAAAGTTGTGCACGTTTGTGCACATCGGTCGACTGCCCCCCCTTGGGCCGGTCGACCGGGGTTCTGGAATATGCTGCTGTTTGGTCTGAAAATCTGAGTTTTGGGAAGTTGATTTTGATAGACTAAAAATATGATTTTTATGATACAAGTGAACAAAATAGGGACATAGAAATATTCTAGGAATTAGGAAAGTCTTGGTGAGTAAAAATACTCACTTCGATCGGTTGTTTGGGCTTTAACGAGTTCCGGAAGAAGTCGAGGTTGACGAAAAGCGCCGAAGTGATCCTCGACGATCTTGCGGACGATCCCAATCCAACGAAGTGGTGGTTGCTTGGGATGGAGATGAACCTAGGGTTTGCTTTAGAGAAGGAGAGGGATTTGCAAAGGTTGGTTTCTTGATGAAGTGAAGAAAAGAATTAAAATGTAAAGTGTTTGGTTTAAATAGGGTTTGGATTTGTAAAAGAGGAGTAATTAAATAATTGAGAGGGGGCTTATTTGCAAATAGGGGGATGAGGTGTTCTCTTTAGCCAATAGGGGCTTGCCATGTGTGGGGTGAGGTGGAGGGTTTGTGTGGTGGAGATGAAATGGAAGTGTGTGGAAGTGGTGAGGTGGAAGTGATGAGGTGGCAAAGCTTAGGAATGAAGTAAAGGAATGTGTGGTGGAGAATTAAAGGAAAAGGAAATAGGAAAAGGAAAAGAATTGGAAAAGAGAAGATATTTCTCTAACTCCAAAAATGAAAATATTGGAAACACGGATTCCTAGGTTGAAGTCGATCATGCGGGAAAACATTTCAGAAAATACCGAAATCGTCCGAAATTCAAGTATCTCGGAATGACTCGTAAATTATACCAAAATCAATAATATTATACTAAATATCATAGTGAAATCCGTTTTAAGAAATACGATATAGTTTTAAAGCTAAAAATCCCGGAACCAATAAAATACCGACTCCGTTGGGATTTTCATAAATTCATAAATGCTCAGAAAAAGAATGTAGGTAGAAAATATAATTCTAAGAGATAATGCCTAAAGGCCTTTCTAGAAATTCCTAACAGTTTGTGAATTAAAAATCCTAGAATCGGTTATTCTACCGACTCCGGTGGAAGATCCATAAATTCGTAAAATCTTCAGAAAAAGTATTTGAGTAAGGAACATTATTCTAAGCAGAAATGTCTAAAGAATCTTCGAGAAATTCTAAACAGTTTGTAAGATAAAAATTCGGGAATCGATCAGCGGCACTGGTCGACACCGGTTTGAAGAAATTCATTTTAATTCTAGAAAATTCCAGAAATTCACATAAAATCTAATATATTAGAAAATGATATTTGAAATTGAAATTGGTCAAATACGGGAAGTAAATCGAAAAATACGATCGAAAAACTGAATACGCATTTATGTACGTATTCCAGGAACGGGGTATTACAATCCACCCACCTTACAAAAATTGCGTCCTCGCAATTTCATTAAGGGGTAAATTGAACACAAAAGGGGACATGGTTGGAGTCAAAATTCCGAAAAATCAAAACAAGGGTAAGATGAATACAGGAATGACTAGGATGAACAATGATGGAATGATAAAGGAAAATATTTAGGATGATAACCAACTCAAATACAAGATCTGGGGTAGTGGTTACCATGATATCCTAGGGTTCCTGCTCCGGATGCTGGTCTACCCACTCTGCTGCATCCTCCGATGTCTCTGCCTCCATGATGCGAACTTGACCTCTACCATGGTCTGCTCTAGGCCTTATTCCTCTCTGCTGATGAGCATACTGCTGAGGCAGAATTGGAACTCTTCGATCCACAGGTTCTGGGTTCCTCCTTAATGGTGGAGCTGGAAGAGCTGGGGCTGGATGTGCTGGTCGGATTGGTGCCACATGACCAAACTTCCTGTGTGGGCAATCCCATAGCATATGACTCCCTGACCCACACACTAAACATAATCTCTTAGCTACTCGACAATCGCTCTTATAATGCCCGGGTCTGTGGCAATAGTTGCATACAATCTGAGACAGAGGAGGTTGGGATGGTCTCTTCATCATCGGGCCATGGTTTGCCCTACCTGCATCTCCCGTCTATCAACTCAAAAGGCCTCTTCTTGGCCTGGTGTCTCATCTGATCCCCTTGCTCCTTCTCAAACCCACGCTCTACCTCCCGAGCGATGGTGAGAACCTCTGCATAGGTCTTCAGCTGCTGGGGCATCAGGTACATCTGAATCTTCATCTGTAGACCCTGCTGAAACCTGCTCGCTCGCTTCTCCTCGTCCGTTACCATATACGGCGCGAAGCGGCTCAGTCGAAGAAACTCCGCGGCATACTCGTCCACGGACTTGTTCCCCTGCTGGAGTCTGATGAATTGCTCCTCCATATCTTTCTGCGCCGTAGCAGGGAAAAAGCGGCTGTAAAAACTCTTGGAGAAAGTATCCCAGGTAATAGGTTTCTCCAACCGGGCCTCCTCGGCCAACCACCAAGTTCGAGCTATGTCTTTAAGCTGAATCTTGGCGACTTCAACTTGGTTCTCCTGTGGGACACGGGCTGCGTTCAGCAGGTCTGTCGTGTCCGTCAACCATTGCTCCGCCTCCAATGGTTTCTCGCTCCCCGTGAATATAGCAGGCTGTAGTCTTCTGAAGTCCGATACATTCCCGGGTTTCTGTTCCTTCGGGGCTGCTAACTCTTGTCTAAGGAGCTCGGTCTGCTGCTGCTGATTTTCCATCTGCCGTTGCTGGTTTCCCAGCATAGCCTGAATGATTCCCAAGACATCGGTATTCTCTCCTCCTACGGGTCCATTCGGTACTTGCCCGATGTTGTTACGACCCGATCGTCTCTCCATACCGAATAGATGAAAGATAACTGGATTTGAAAACAAATGGAAGGAGTTTAGGATACAAGGAAATGAATCAAGGAAGGAATCAAGAAGGACTTAACAACTTTGTATATTATAGTTGGCATTAGCAAATTACAGGAATTTGCCGCTTGTTTGTACTTTAGGTGTGAGAGCCTAGGCTCTGATACCAACCTGTAACGCCCCGATTTCCAAGATACGGGGACGTCACTGCGACGTATATACGTAGGTCAGAGAGTGCCCCCACGTATATACGCTAAGCATAAAGTACAACAAGAAATCCGAGTACACACGAAGCGTGGTATTCATACAAATGCCAACATGAAAGGTACATATACAAAGTCATCACAGTATGATAAACATCTACACATTACATGTGTCTTTTATCATAACAAGTCCAAAAGTAAAATATACAAGATGAACAACAAAATGCTCACGAGTAGGATGGAGATCGCGTGAGTCAAAAGAGGAGCCTGGCACGAAGGAAGAAGAGCTAGCCTGCTCACTAGAGGAAGCTCAATCTACAGTGGATGGCTCCACTACGATCCAAGCTTCGAAATCTGAATATGCAAATCCAAAGGGTCAAGACATATAATAGTAAACAACTATAGCCAAGTGGCAAAGCGATAAGAATAGGGGTTAGAACACAAGTATAATATATGAGGACAGGTATCGCATACATGGAACAGGAAATCGAAAGTAAGGTTAATTATAAGCAAAAGTGATTGTATACGCTTAGGTCACGGTCCCATGAGACTAGTACATCGAAGGAATAATCCAAACAAGGAAACCCTCATATATATACCTTTGACTCATGCCACAGTATATCCAAGCGTATAGAATCAGAGATGCAAATCAACTATGGTCAAGCCAAGAATGCATAACAGTAATTGTCAAGGTCCATAATACACGTATCATAAGTCATAACCGGAACTATAACATGAATCACAATAGGCAACGTCTACTATTATTATTACTCGTCTAACTCATATATCTAGGTATGTGTTTGAGTGTACATCCCACACACATACATCCATATATAAGAAAGTCGAGGGTCGTTACGGAAGTAGATGGAGAACTGATATCACCTCTTATAGTGGTTTCCATACACCTGGAACCAGCTTTGGAGGCCCAAGTCCCCCTAAATGTAATGACATATAACTTACCGCCAATATATATATCCCATCACTATAAGCAAGGTATCATTCCGGCATCCATCACTTCCTCCCATACCCATACAAGTTGTTCCTTTATATAGTTTATTAATATAATTATCTGATTATGGGAATGAGTAGGATCATAACTGTAATCATACATGTAGTCAGAACTGTAATCATAAATGTAATCAGAAATGTAAGACATAGCAAGTGATCAGGTACTACATTCCCATTATCGAGATAATTATACAATGTCAAGTGTGTCATGCCTTGTTGTAAAGAGATAGCATGACAAAATGGTATATACATGTGTTAAAAGGAAACATAAAACTAACAAGTCTAAAGAATTGACGAACGGTTGATAATGTTAACGAACAAGTCATGAAGTATCAAGTGGTGAGATCCATCAAGTAATAAGTCATGTGGTATCAATTATGAAGCATAAACAAGACTAATATATCATACATGGATCAAGGTAAGATCAGATTTTAAAAAGAAAAGAATCAGAAATTTGGCCCAGATTTAGCCTATCGGTCGACCTCCGGTCGACTGCCGGTCGACTGGGTTTTCAAGGGCGGTCGGGTGCCGGTCGACTGCCGGTCGACCGTACAAAGTGCGTGAGCTCCAGATTTTCTACCGGTCGACTGGTTGGTGAACCGGTCGACCGCCTACTCAAAGTTGTGCACGTTTGTGCACATCGGTCGACTGCCCCCCCTTGGGCCGGTCGACCGGGGTTCTGGAATATGCTGCTGTTTGGTCTGAAAATCTGAGTTTTGGGAAGTTGATTTTGATAGACTAAAAATATGATTTTTATGATACAAGTGAACAAAATGGGGACATAGAAATATTCTAGGAATTAGGAAAGTCTTGGTGAGTAAAAATACTCACTTCGATCGGTTGTTTGGGCTTTAACGAGTTCCGGAAGAAGTCGAGGTTGACGAAAAGCGCCGAAGTGATCCTCGACGATCTTGCGGACGATCCCAATCCAACGAAGTGGTGGTTGCTTGGGATGGAGATGAACCTAGGGTTTGCTTTAGAGAAGGAGAGGGATTTGCAAAGGTTGGTTTCTTGATGAAGTGAAGAAAAGAATTAAAATGTAAAGTGTTTGGTTTAAATAGGGTTTGGATTTGTAAAAGAGGAGTAATTAAATAATTGAGAGGGGGCTTATTTGCAAATAGGGGGATGAGGTGTTCTCTTTAGCCAATAGGGGCTTGCCATGTGTGGGGTGAGGTGGAGGGTTTGTGTGGTGGAGATGAAATGGAAGTGTGTGGAAGTGGTGAGGTGGAAGTGATGAGGTGGCAAAGCTTAGGAATGAAGTAAAGGAATGTGTGGTGGAGAATTAAAGGAAAAGGAAATAGGAAAAGGAAAAGAATTGGAAAAGAGAAGATATTTCTCTAACTCCAAAAATGAAAATATTGGAAACACGGATTCCTAGGTTGAAGTCGATCATGCGGGAAAACATTTCAGAAAATACCGAAATCGTCCGAAATTCAAGTATCTCGGAATGACTCGTAAATTATACCAAAAATCAATAATATTATACTAAATATCATAGTGAAATCCGTTTTAAGAAATACGATATAGTTTTAAAGCTAAAAATCCCGGAACCAATAAAATACCGACTCCGTTGGGATTTTCATAAATTCATAAAATGCTCAGAAAAAGAATGTAGGTAGAAAATATAATTCTAAGAGATAATGCCTAAAGGCCTTTCTAGAAATTCCTAACAGTTTGTGAATTAAAAATCCTAGAATCGGTTATCTACCGACTCCGGTGGAAGATCCATAAATTCGTAAAATCTTCAGAAAAAGTATTTGAGTAAGGAACATTATTCTAAGCAGAAATGTCTAAAGAATCTTCGAGAAATTCTAAACAGTTTGTAAGATAAAAATTCGGGAATCGATCAGCGGCACTGGTCGACACCGGTTTTGAAGAAATTCATTTTAATTCTAGAAAATTCCAGAAATTCACATAAAATCTAATATATTAGAAAATGATATTTGAAATTGAAATTGGTCAAATACGGAAAGTAAATCGAAAAATACGATCGAAAAACTGAATACGCATTTATGTACGTATTCCAGGAATGGGGTATTACAAAAACTGATTGTATAAGCTTAGGCCACGGCTCTATGAGACTAGTACATCGAAGGAATAATCCAAATAAGGAAACCCTCATCTATATACCTTTATCTCATATCATCGTAATCCAAGCACATACAACCTGAGTTACAAGGTGGTCATAACATAATACTCATAAAACAGGAAATCCGATATAAAGTCCGGAACAAGTAATTATGGTAAGGCACATCACAGATTCATAGCCGTTTAAGTTGCAGGCTTTAGTATGCGTCCCATTCCACATACCTCTACTTACAACTTAAAGAGCCGGTTATTACGACACTTATTATTACTCGTCTGACCCATATATCTAGGTATGTATCCGGGTGTACACCCCGACACACATACATCCATATATAAGCAAGCCGAGGGTTGTTAACGGAAGTAGATGGAGAACTGATAACACTTCTATAGTAGTTCCCATACACCTGGGACCAGTTTGAGGGCCCTAAGTCCCCCTAACACGCATCTTCTGTGGGCCCAAAGTCCCACTAACACGAATCGTCAATATTTTATTCCATTACTATAAGCAAGGTATCATTCCGGCATCCATCACTTCCTCCCATTCCCATACAAGTTGTCCTTTTTATAGTTTATTAACATAATTATCAGATTTCGGGAATGAGTAAGATCATAACTGGAATACATAACAAGAATCATAACTGGAATCATAACAAGTAATCAGGTACTACATTCCCGTTATCGTGATATTATAAGAAACAGGTGTATCATGCTTGGTGTAAAGAGATAGCATGACAGGATGGTGATATTTAACAAGCAACCAAGCATAACAAGAGATTGATAATAGTCTGGGCAAGTCATGATATAACAAGAGGGTCTCGCCAAATAATAGCATGCATGGTGGTCAGGTGATAACACACTAGATGCCAGGTGATATACATGTGTTAAATAGAAGCATGCAACTGACAGGCCTGAAGTAATAGCAAGGCAAGTGGTAATCAGAGAAGTAGTCCAAAGTTCAACGACCACGAAGGGTCGGCCACGCATGGTATACGATAAAGAAGCAAGCATATCATAAGCATGGCACAAGTAAAAATGAAGCTACCATAATATAAGCAATTACAGGGCGATACATGAATATGGAAATAAGAAGTGAAATACTTATCGTCCCGACGAAATAGGAAACTCAAATAGAGACGAGAGAAGAGCGAGACAACTCGCCTAAATCACCGAAAAGCCGAAAGGTCCGAAATCCACGGAACTCGGGATGCGCCATAATATATGATATAAATATGTAGAGTGAAGAGGAGAGAGAAAGAGAGAAGAGAAGATGATGTTTGTCAAGAGACAAGTCAAGCAATACCAATATATGATATAAGACTCAAGGATATGGTTCATATTTAAGAAAGAAATCAACTATAACAGACAGCCAAAGTTAGTCGACTAGGTGGAAAGAGTAGTCGACTAATAAAGGGGTTAGTCGACTAACATTCTGGTATAGTCGACTAAAACTGGGTTCCAGAGAGTTGGAATTCTATTTCAGGAAAAGTTAGTCGACTAGGGTCAAGGGAGTAGTCGACTAATAGTCATCTCAAGTCGACTAACAGATACTCTAAGTCGACTAAGACTGAGTAACAGAGAGTTGGGTTTTGGTTTCAGGAAAAGTTAGTCGACTAGGATAGAATGGGTAGTCGACTAACAGTGATTTATAGTCGACTAATAATTAAGGTAAGTCGACTAAAACTGTGTTCCAGAAAAGGTTACGTTTCAAATAAGGGTTTCAAGTCGACTAATCCTTAGGTCAAGTCGACTAATCGACTGGAAACAGCACACAGAACAGATTTGTGATGGTTGTGTTTGATGATCTAAAAATATGATTTTGATGGCACAAGTATACATGAATTGTAAACAAAAGTATACTAGGAATTAGCCAAGTCTTGATGAGTAGAAATACTCACCAAAAGGAGTGGTTGATGATGGAGTGATGGTGGTGGTGATGGAAGTTGATGATGAAGAAGAAAGTGGAGGTTGGAGGTTTTGTTGTTGGTGTTGGTGAGAAGAAGTGGTGGCCGGAGATCGGGGTCTCTCGCCGGAGTCGTGGTGGCCGGAGGCGCCGGCGGAGGTGGTGGAGGTGAAGGAGATGTTGGAGGTTAGGGTTTTGGTGAAGAGAAGAAAGAGAAAGATGAAGTGAAAATGAATAAAGAAAGGAGAAGGAAAAGTATTTATAGGTTTTAGATTTGTGAAGGAGGTGCAAATAATTAAAAGAGAGGGGGGTTTTTGTAAATAGGGGAGGTGAGGTGTCTCTCCTAGCCACACTTGGCTGGCCATGGAAGAGAGAGAAAAAGAGGGCATTTAATGAGGAAGTTGGTGGAAGTAATTGGAAGATTAGAGAAGGAATTGGAAGTTGCAAAAGTTTGGGGAAAACTTAGGGTGGAAGGAAAGAAAGAAAATAGGAAAAGGAAAAGAAAATGGAAAAGGGAAATTATTCTCTTGGAAGAAAAAATGAAAAATAATGAAAGTGGCGGATTCCCGGGATTCGGTTGCGGATGCGGAAATCTTTCGGGAAAATACCGGAATCGTCCGAAATTCAAGTATCTCGGAACGACCCGAAATAATTATCAAAAATCAAGAATATTAATCTAAGAATTATAGTGAAATCCGTTTTAAGAAATACTTTACAGTTTTAAAACTAAAAATCCCGGAATCAGTTAGTTACCGACTCCGATAGAATTTTCATAAATTCATAAAATCCTCAGAAAAAGTATGTAGATAGAAAATATGATTTTAAGAAATAATGTCTAAAGGTACTTGTAGAAATTCTAAACCGTTTGTAAACTAAAAATCCGGGAATCGGTCAGCGGCACTGGCCGACACCGGTTTTGAAGATATTCTTTTTAATTGAGGAAAATTCCAGAAAATCATATAAAATATATAATATTGGAAAATGATATTTGAAACAGAAATCGGTCAAATCAGAATACCGGAAAGACCAAATCAAGTAATACATTAGGATCGGGTCTTCGGTTCAGACTAGGGCTGACTCCGAGTCCACGAATCCAAATTTAAGACAAAACAATCATATAAACAATTCATAATACAAAATAAGTATAGAAGGTAAATCGAAAAATACGATCAAAAATCTGAATACGCAACTAAGTACGTATTCCGGGAGCGGGGTGTTACAATCCATCCACCTTACAAAAAATTGCGTCCTCGCAATTTCGATAAGGGGTAAATTGAACACAAAGGGACATGGGTGGAATTTATACCAATTAAGATATGAAGCACTATAGGTAGGGCTCTCAAGTCGACTGAATAATAATCATCCTCCGCACTTCCGGCTGTATAAATCTGCATACTTGATAATCTTCCGAGAGTAAGCCAGAATACTGAAGATAAAGGAAACCCTGATAGTCCTGAGCATAATAATAAAGAAGACTGATAATTAAGAATCCCGAATACCAGGCACCAATCACTCTGAAAGAATATCCGTAGAGAATTCCGACTGCTGACTCCTGAAAGATAGCCAGATCAGGATCAATCTGGAGAATACCAAGCTTCATAGAATTCGCCGAAGAGGTCATATAATAGCTTCATTCTGAACCAGCCACTACCTCTCTAGTCTAATCATATCTTAAGTTGGCATAAAGGCTTCATAAAACCAAAACAGGGAAAGGATAGGAAGGATTAGGAATCAAAGGAAGGATGGCCAAGAAATAGATAACTCTGCACTTGTAGTTGGAATGTATAACCAAGACTCAAGTATTCCAGTTGCAAATTTCATTACCGTTAATTTGCCCTCTGGACGTACTGAGGAAGTTAGAGCCTAAGCTCTGATACCATCCCTGTAACGCCCCGATCCTGGCGGATACGGAGACGTCACTGCAACGTATATACGTAGGTCAGAACTACCCTCCCGTATATACGCTAAGCATCAGTACAGACAAGAATCAGAGTACGGAAGTAAGTGGTGCATTATACATCCCAACACATGAATACAATCACAGAGTTATCACCAGAAGTGATCCAATATTACATGAATATCACATCACTAATATGCGCAAATGCGAGAATACAAGGAAATATACAAGTATGAACAGTATGAAAGGCACTCACGAGTTTAAAAGGAAAACTCGAGAGACTCACAAGGGGGCCTGGAAGGATGGAGCTCTGGATGATCGGCTGGGGATCCACGCTACCGCTGCGCTACTCTGATCCGCAAGGGGGAGAATCTACACGCTTCAAGCTCCAAGACCTGGACATGAGGATCCAGGGGAGTCAAATGACACTCCCCAGGCGAGTAGTACCAATACCAAGTGGCGAAGCAGGATAAGCACAAGTGTGCATATAACAAATGATATCAAGAAAGAAGTACTCAGGAGGCAGGTAGGTTAGAGCAGGTATGAACAGGTATAGCATAATAATCATAAAACAAGAAATCCGATATAAAGCCGGTTACAAGCAAAACTGATTGTATAAGCTTAGGCCACGGCTCTATGAGACTAGTACATCGAAGGAATAATCCAAATAAGGAAACCCTCATCTATATACCTTTATCTCATATCATCGTAATCCAAGCACATACAACCTGAGTTACAAGGTGGTCATAACATAATACTCATAAAACAGGAAATCCGATATAAAGTCCGGAACAAGTAATTATGGTAAGGCACATCACAGATTCATAGCCGTTTAAGTTGCAGGCTTTAGTATGCGTCCCATTCCACATACCTCTACTTACAACTTAAAGAGCCGGTTATTACGACACTTTATTATTACTCGTCTGACCCATATATCTAGGTATGTATCCGGGTGTACACCCCGACACACATACATCCATATATAAGCAAGCCGAGGGTTGTTAACGGAAGTAGATGGAGAACTGATAACACTTCTTATAGTAGTTCCCATACACCTGGGACCAGTTTGAGGGCCCTAAGTCCCCCTAACACGCATCTTCTGTGGGCCCAAAGTCCCACTAACACGAATCGTCAATATTTTATTCCATTACTATAAGCAAGGTATCATTCCGGCATCCATCACTTCCTCCCATTCCCATACAAGTTGTCCTTTTTATAGTTTATTAACATAATTATCAGATTTCGGGAATGAGTAAGATCATAACTGGAATACATAACAAGAATCATAACTGGAATCATAACAAGTAATCAGGTACTACATTCCCGTTATCGTGATAATTATAAGAAACAGGTGTATCATGCTTGGTGTAAAGAGATAGCATGACAGGATGGTGATATTTAACAAGCAACCAAGCATAACAAGAGATTGATAATAGTCTGGGCAAGTCATGATATAACAAGAGGGTCTCGCCAAATAATAGCATGCATGGTGGTCAGGTGATAACACACTAGATGCCAGGTGATATACATGTGTTAAATAGAAGCATGCAACTGACAGGTCTGAAGTAATAGCAAGGCAAGTGGTAATCAGAGAAGTAGTCCAAAGTTCAACGACCACGAAGGGTCGGCCACGCATGGTATACGATAAAGAAGCAAGCATATCATAAGCATGGCACAAGTAAAAATGAAGCTACCATAATATAAGCAATTACAGGGCGATACATGAATATGGAAATAAGAAGTGAAATACTTATCGTCCTGACGAAATGGGAAACTCAAATAGAGACGAGAGAAGAGCGAGACAACTCGCCTAAATCACCGAAAAGCCGAAAGGTCCGAAATCCACGGAACTCGGGATGCGCCATAATATATGATATAAATATGTAGAGTGAAGAGGAGAGAGAAAGAGAGAAGAGAAGATGATGTTTGTCAAGAGACAAGTCAAGCAATACCAATATATGATATAAGACTCAAGGATATGGTTCATATTTAAGAAAGAAATCAACTATAACAGACAGCCAAAGTTAGTCGACTAGGTGGAAAGAGTAGTCGACTAATAAAGGGGTTAGTCGACTAACAGTCTGGTATAGTCGACTAAAACTGGGTTCCAGAGAGTTGGAATTCTGTTTCAGGAAAAGTTAGTCGACTAGGGTCAAGGGAGTAGTCGACTAATAGTCATCTCAAGTCGACTAACAGATACTCTAAGTCGACTAAGACTGAGTAACAGAGAGTTGGGTTTTGGTTTCAGGAAAAGTTAGTCGACTAGGATAGAATGGGTAGTCGACTAACAGTGATTTATAGTCGACTAATAATTAAGGTAAGTCGACTAAAACTGTGTTCCAGAAAAGGTTACGTTTCAAATAAGGGTTTCAAGTCGACTAATCCTTAGGTCAAGTCGACTAATCGACTGGAAACAGCACACAGAACAGATTTGTGATGGTTGTGTTTGATGATCTAAAAATATGATTTTGATGGCACAAGTATACATGAATTGTAAACAAAAGTATACTAGGAATTAGCCAAGTCTTGATGAGTAGAAATACTCACCAAAAGGAGTGGTTGATGATGGAGTGATGGTGGTGGTGATGGAAGTTGATGATGAAGAAGAAAGTGGAGGTTGGAGGTTTTGTTGTTGGTGTTGGTGAGAAGAAGTGGTGGCCGGAGATCGGGGTCTCTCGCCGGAGTCGTGGTGGCCGGAGGCGCCGGCGGAGGTGGTGGAGGTGAAGGAGATGTTGGAGGTTAGGGTTTTGGTGAAGAGAAGAAAGAGAAAGATGAAGTGAAAATGAATAAAGAAAGGAGAAGGAAAAGTATTTATAGGTTTTAGATTTGTGAAGGAGGTGCAAATAATTAAAAGAGAGGGGGTTTTTGTAAATAGGGGAGGTGAGGTGTCTCTCCTAGCCACACTGGCTGGCCATGGAAGAGAGAGAAAAAGAGGGCATTTAATGAGGAAGTTGGTGGAAGTAATTGGAAGATTAGAGAAGGAATTGGAAGTTGCAAAAGTTTGGGGAAAACTTAGGGTGGAAGGAAAGAAAGAAAATAGGAAAAGGAAAAGAAAATGGAAAAGAGAAATTATTCTCTTGGAAGAGAAAATGAAAAATAATGAAAGTGGCGGATTCCCGGGATTCGGTTGCGGATGCGGAAATCTTTCGGGAAAATACCGGAATCGTCCGAAATTCAAGTATCTCGGAACGACCCGAAATAATTATCAAAAATCAAGAATATTAATCTAAGAATTATAGTGAAATCCGTTTTAAGAAATACTTTACAGTTTTAAAACTAAAAATCCCGGAATCAGTTAGTTACCGACTCCGATGGAATTTTTATAAATTCATAAAATCCTCAGAAAAAGTATGTAGATAGAAAATATGATTTTAAGAAATAATGTCTAAAGGTACTTGTAGAAATTCTAAACCGTTTGTAAACTAAAAATCCGGGAATCGGTCAGCGACACTGGCCGACACCGGTTTTGAAGATATTCTTTTTAATTGAGGAAAATTCCAGAAAATCATATAAAATATATAATATTGGAAAATGATATTTGAAACAGAAATCGGTCAAATCAGAATACCGGAAAGACCAAATCAAGTAATACATTAGGATCGGGTCTTCGGTTCAGACTAGGGCTGACTCCGAGTCCACGAATCCAAATTTAAGACAAAACAATCATATAAACAATTCATAATACAAAATAAGTACAGAAGGTAAATCGAAAAATACGATCAAAAATATGAATACGCAACTAAGTACGTATTCCGGGAGCGGGGTGTTACAATTATGCTCAACACAAGCAAATATGATATGATGTTATGTATGATGCTTTGCACAAATAAATGAGAGAGAGAGTTGAGAGATATTGGATCAAACGCAAACACACGGATATGTTTCGAGGTTCGAGCCCCTAGCTCTACATCCCCGCCTACACCACCGTGTAGGATTTCCAATCCACTATACCGTCCACCGAGGACTCCCACCGAGGGAACCTTCACCGAGAAGGATTTGTACAACAATGGAGTACCTAACTCCTCTCTCAAACAAACACCTCCTCACACAAGAGGGGTAGGCCCTTAGCCAAACAACCACAAAACCAATACCTCTACCGAAGAGGGTTTACAACCAAACTCCACTTCTCACAAGAGGGAGCAAACCACAAGCCTCAACCTCTACCAAAGAGGGAGCAAACTCCAACCCAATACAACAACCTCAACCTCTACCAAAGAGGGAGCAACCAAGAAATCAAGGGTTTACAACAAGTGGTATATCTTAACCACAAACCTCTTTCCTTTTTCCACAAATACAAGATCCTAATAGAATAGGATAGAAGATATAGGTCAAGTGTGGAAAACACAAGTGTTTTGATCAAAGAAAATCTCTTGGGAAAATACCAAAATGATATGGAGATAAAGAACAAGAAATCAATTCCCAAAACTTGTTTTCTTTGAAAATAACAAAACACTTAAAAACAATTAAGATTGATCTTTTGGCACTTAAAACTCTTTTGAAAACTCTTTTAAAACACTGAAGAAGTCAGGAAAAATTTGCTCTAAAAAACTTGGCCAAAAACCCAAAGAGATGGGGTTTTTATAGTCAGAAAACTAGCCGTTAGAGCTGAGCTGGCAGCTCTGACAGGCAACGGTCGACCGCCAACGGTCAGAAATATGACCGTTGGGCAACTGCAGTCGACCGGCCCGGTCGACCCAAACAAACAGAGAGCACTGTAAGTGCCCCGGTCGACCCGAGCGGTCGACCGTCCCAGTGCCTTCAAACGTGCACAGATTTGTGCACGTCGGTCGACCGGCCCGGT
Organism: Agave tequilana; assembly: GCA_038442645.1. Taxonomy (NCBI): domain Eukaryota; kingdom Viridiplantae; phylum Streptophyta; class Magnoliopsida; order Asparagales; family Asparagaceae; genus Agave; species Agave tequilana. The sequence goes on from JAVJIF010017106.1 coordinate 38,117, forward strand.
CGACCGACTTCACCCAAGTCGACTAGGTCAGGTTGACTAGTCGACTGATTGAAGCCTGGAACAGAAATCTGGGTCAGAAAAATACTGTAAAATATTTTTCTAAAAATCTTTTAACACTTCTAAAAATCACCAAAAATAGTTTTATCATTTTATATGGAAACACAAACTTGTGATAAAAATTTCAAGACATATATCAATCATATAAATTCATTTTTGAGTCTTGTAAAGTTTATCAAAAACCAACACTTGTATTTTTATCAAACTTGATTTTTCAATACATGAATAGGAATATCAAAATAAGTTTATCTAGCAAGTTAAAGCATGTATGTATGACTAGAATACATCTACTATACATATAAAACATGTAAACTTGTTTGATCTACTATACATGAAAACCAAATTCAAAACATAAAAATAAAAAAATAAAAAAAAGTGTGTGTTTGTGCACTTGAGCATATCAACTATACTAAGCTTTACAAATGGATCTAAACACACTATCTAAACTAGGATACCTAAGTCTTCTTGATGATCTTCATCTTCAAGTAGAGTTGCTCCAAAACTCCATCCATGGGCTAGGCAATGTGTGATCTTGACGCTTTGGCCCTGGAATCATCATGAAAAGCTTCTAAACACCTTGTTGAAGCTAATCACCAACTAATATCTTGGTTAATGATCTGAAACTTAAACAACACAAGGTTATTAGTAAACATAACTACATGAGTTAATCATCATCAAAACTAGAGTGGAAGGCCTTTGGGCCAACACCATCAAGTAGGGGTAAAACGAACGGCCTAAATAGTGAGTTGGTTAGTTTAACGGTGTAGAACATTTAGAACCTAACAAAAATTGGTTTGTAGGGGTTTTTAAATGTTTAGATCATAATGAAATGACCAGATCAAGAATTTGTATGTCTAAATACATTGATCTAACCAACTCATACTTTTGGCTGTCCATTTTGCGTCGCTTGATGGATGGGCAAAAAGTATTAAAAATACTTAATTTTTCGTTTATAGAGACTTGAAATAATATAGATCTGAAAGTACACCTAGAGGGGGTGAATAGGTGTACGGCTAATCTAATGAACTAAATGCGAAAATTAAAAACTAATTGCAACAACACTTAATGCAACAAACGAGTGTAGCCGAATTCCCGGTGAAGGGCTCTGAACTAACTCCTCTTGATTCCTCTGAATAAGAGTTGAGGCGCTATATGAAGATCTCGTGGTTAAGCACAAGTGAGGCACACACAAACAAGCCAAGCATATAATATATGAATGAGCAATATGAATAGATGCAAGACACAATATAAAAAGAGAGAGAGTCAATGGATCAAACGCAAACAACGAGATTTATTTCGAGGTTCGAGCACCCAGCTCTAAGTCCCCGCCTTCACCCAGAAGGATTTTCAATCCACTAACTTTGTCCACACAGGACTCCCACACATGGAACCTCCACTGAGGATTTGGGGCAACTATAACCGAGAGTACACAACTCCTCTCTCAACCAATACAACCTCTCACTAAAGGCAACACAAACACCACCTCACACAAAAGGGGTAGGCACTTAGCCAAACAACTACAATCCACCTCTTAACAAAGAGGGATACACAACCAATCTCCACCTCTCACTAGAGGGAGCTAACCACCACTCCAAAATCAACCTCTACCCAAGAGGGATAACAAAATGTATGAGGGTTAAAACAAGGTGGTCTATCTCAACCATAAACAATCTCTTCCACAAAACAAAGATCCTAAATAGATAGGATAGAATGATATAGCTCAAGTGTGAAAAACAAAGAGTTTGAAAATCAAAAACTCAAAGAAAAACTCTAGGGATAAAAACTCTAGATAGAATTGAAAATGAAGATCAAACTAATTCCCAAAGAATTTTCTTTTCAAATGATTTTTCAACCCTTTTCAAATGATTTTTCAACCCTTTTAAAAATAAGATAAAGATCAAATCTTTAAGCACTAAAAACTCTTTTGAAACTAGTAATAAAACACTAGAGAGTAGGAAATTTTCTTCTTAAAAATCTTAACCAAAACAGCCTACAAATGGGGTATATATATCCCCTAAAACAAATTTGCCCGTTGGCTGCTGACTAGGCCAGAATTGGCCTTCCGGTCGACCGGCCAACGGTTAAAAAACTGACCGTTGAGCCTTCCGGTCGACCGGGCCCTGAACCAGAGAGCAACGGTCGACCGCCCGGTCGACCGGGAAAACCCGAGAGTGGGTTCCCTTCAGTCGGTTGACCGCTCGGTCGACCGGCTAACTGACACGGCCAAGTGCACATCCTTATGCACGTCCGGTCGACCGGCTCCTGGTGCGGTCGACCGGTGCGGTCGACCGCTAGAGCCTGGCAGGCTACAATAAGGGAATTAAAACCAAGGTTTTTAAATACAAAATAAATCCCATAAAACTTCTAAAATTAAACAAAAATAAGTTCAGTATAATACATTGATATACAAACTTGTGTAAAAAATTTCAACACAAATTTCAAACTTTTTGAACTATTTTTGTGACTTCAAATTTTGCCGAAAACCAAAAATCGTATTTTTCCAAAACTTAGATTTTGAATTGAAAATTCGTTTTGTCCAAAACTCATCCAAATACAAAAACATGATACTTAAACAACTTGAAGCATGTCGTATATGGATATAATCCAATATACATTAAACATATATATATCAATGTTTTTGATATTAACTCCAAAAATATGTTTTGTTAAAACACAAAACTCCAAACACATGAATAGGCATATCAAAATAAGTTTGTTTAAGATATGAAGCATACATGTATATAGAACATATCTAATATACATTTAAACAATGTAAACTTGTATTGATCTATCTATTCATGAAAACCAAGATTGGTTAAACCAAAAATCGAAAACCAAAACATGAAACGTGTGTGTGTTGTGAACTTGAGCATATCACACTATCTACTACACATGGATCTAAAACATAAACTAAACTATGTACCGAAGTCTTCTTGACGAACTCCATCTTCAAGTCGACTCGATCCAAACCGTGATCCACCGAGCTTGACTCCAACGAGTGCTATATATGAACTTTGACGCTCGGGCTCTTGAGTCACCATGTGATAGCTCCAAAAACTCCTTTGTTGAAGCTAATCACCTACTAATATCTTGATTAGAGATCTGAAACTAAACATCACAAGATTATTAGTAAATATAACTACATGAGTTAATCATCATCAAAACTAGAGTGGAAGGCCTCTGGGCCAACAAGATCAACTTCAACAGAGTGGATCTTGTATTCGAATGTCAGAGGGTTGAATTTAAGTAGGAAGGATTCGGGCTCAAATCCTTTTAGAAAGGTTCCTTTTAGAAAGGTACAAGTCTTTCTCGAGAAATATTAGAATTCAATAATTTCACAATCAATATTTATACAAGATAAATATTTATTAACAATTAAAGCAAAACTGAATGTTAGCATAAACGGTCAGAGTAACATAATAAGAACCAGATGTTGGAATGAGGTACTCATAAAGTGAATCTTCTTAAGACAATTGCGTCTCTCGCTATAGTGCATATGGAACAATGGACACTGGTCTCTTAAGATACAATACTCCTTCACGTGTTCTGCGCAGCACTTTGTAAAATCACAAACAGTCGAATCAAAATTGAACCGTACCTTTCATTTTACCAGAAGTAGGAAAAAAGGCACACGGATCAAAAATTAAATTTCAGACACAATTTTGAGATCTGAACAGTACTTTAAAGAATCCTCTTTAAAAAACTCAATTATTCATTGTATTTGATTAAGTTTTAGAATTCTCAATTGCGAGTAATTGCGAGTGATTCATTAGAGTGAAAATCTGCACTTTATATAGGATTCAGAGGAAAATTTTTGGTTGTAACGAGTGCAATCCTTCCAAACAGACACATCTGTCTGTTTGTTTGTACGGGCGAAACCATTCCGAACAGACACATTCATTTGCCAAATAGACACATCCTTTCAGATGTAACTGGTTGTCCCCGAACAAACACATCCATTCGATTAAAATAGATGCAATCGTTCTGAATAGACACATCATTTCTTATACCACTTTCACAATATTTTCACTCTTTTTGGTCTCATTTAGCTATTATATTATGCCAACTTCCGACTTGAATATTTTATTCATTCGGAAACAGAATTGAACATGAATATACCACGTTCATCCCCAATAAGAATACATTCCAACCATCTCTTGTGTATTCCAAGGAACGGTCATGTCTAAATTTCAGCTCAAGTTTTCTCAAAAACTCACTTGATTTAACTTTAAGTTTCCAACAAATTTTAAATGTTTTTAGCCGTTTTTCTTTGTCCGAACAAAGAATTATTTACCGTTTTTCTATGTTCGGTATTATCAGCGCCGGACAAAGAATTTGTGTTACATTAATGGCCGTAAATGAGTTGGTATTCTTTTGAAATCACCTAGAGGGGGTGAATAGGTGACTGGCTAATCTAATGATGAATTGATGCGAAATTAAAACTATTTATGCAAACTAAAAATTCTTATGCTAAACACACCAAGTATAACACAAGAGTGTAGCTGAATTTCCGGTGAAGGGCTCTGGACTATCTCCTCAAGATTCCTCTAGATAAGAGTTGAGGTATCGCTATAGCTCCCTTGGTTGAATACAAGTGTAAGCAGACAAACCCAAGCATATATCAATTTGAGTACAAATATATATCAGACATTTAAAGATGAAAGCAATATAATCAAGCAAGATATAAACACAAGTGAGAGATAGAGAGAGCAATCGCAAACACGGGAGATTTGTTTCGAGGATCGAGCACCCTTGCTCTACGTCTCCGCCTTCAACACTATGAAGGATTTCCACTAGAATCGATCCCACCGGATCACTCGATACCGCAACACCTACAAGAAGTTCACACTAGGACTCTTGGACTCACTAGTCCCCTTACTTGTTCCCGCAAGAACAAACATACGCAAGTACACTAGCTTGTCGAGGCCGCACCTCTACACCGAGCTCCCACTAGAACTCGAAACAACGCGAACCCGCAAGTCCCCCTCCTCAAATACAAAGATGAAACACTTTGGTGATCACAACACTTTGATCGCCTAAAACACTCTCACAACAAAGATTCCTATAGGATTGATATAGCAATGGATAGCTCAAGTGTGTGAGAAAAATTAGGATTGATTTGGTGGTGAAAAACTCAAGAAATCTCTTTTACAAAACACTCTTAAAAAACTCTCCTTTTGATATGGAAGTATTTGGCTCTAAAACAAGTAGAGATAAACACTTAGAAGTGTAAGAAAAACTATCTTGAAAACCCACTTGAAATCTTATAGAAAACAGTTCAAGGGAACCCCAATTTATATAGGCTCCCAAAATATGGTCGTTGGAGGCCAACTCAGCAGGAAATCCTACTGTCGGTCGACCGCCCGGTCAACCGGCCAACGGTCAAATTTTAGACCGTTGTGCCAGCGGTCGACCGGCCGGTCGACCGAGGCCTGGATATAGAGAGCAGAAGCTCTCTGCCCGGTCGACCGAGGCCTAGATACAAAGAGCAGAAGCTCTCTGCCGGTTGACCGTCCGGTCGACCGGGGCCAGCTTCAGAGAGCAGAATTCTCGGGCGGTCAACCGAGTCGATCGATCGGCCCTCCAGCTAAACAAAGCCGTGCACATTTGTGCACGTTGATCGACCGCCCGGTCGACCGACCTCTGGCTCAGTCGACCGTGCGGTCGACCGACAGAAGGCTACAATACAGGTTTTAGGGATTTAAAAACTTGGTTTTTTTCCTTCAATAAAGTCCCATAAATTCTCATAAATTTTACAAAAAATAAGTTCATTGATATACTTTGAAATATAAACATGTTTGATTAAAAATCAAAACATTTTACAAACATTTTGAACTATTTTTATAATATAGAAGTTTTGCTTTGAACAAGAACCTGTATTTTTCAAAAACGATTTTTTCAAAACTTTTCCAAATACAAAAACAAGATATTTTAAACACTTTTGAAGCTTAGTATGTAGATATGATCCACTACACATATATGATGAAATATCTATGTTTTTGACAATAAGCTCTAAAATAAGTTTTGATAAAACATATGTATTTTGAATCTTAAAAATCAAACCGGTATTTTCCAAAACGAAAACTCTTTAATGAAAACACATCTAAATCTTGTGCGTGAGTATATATAAACTTGAGCAATCCACCATCTAATTTATCCTTTATATTTTATCTAAAAACAAAATCTTGACACTTACAAACATAACACAAGTCTACTTGGAAATCTTCTCTTGAAGGTCTTCTTCTCCTTCTTGACTTGGTCCAAATCTTGATCCAATGAGCTAGACTCTTCTTGAGTACTTGATGCAATCTTGACGCGCGAGCTCTTGAATCAACACGTGCTAGCTCTAAAACTTTGATTTTAAATTCTTTGTTGAAGCTAAACACCAATTAAGATCTTGATCAAATATCTGATACTAATTAAATACAAGATCATTAGTACAATAATTACATGAGTTAATCATCATCAAAAACTAGAGTGATGGGCCTTTGGGCTAACAATCTCCCCTTTTTTGATTATTACAAAACTCATGGAGTTATATATGCATGGATTAAAGTTAAGCTTCATTGAAACTCCCCCTTAACTCATGCATAACAATAAACAAATAGATATTCAATGAAGTGCATAAAATTAAACAAATATATATGCAAAAACAAGGTGAGAGAAACATGCATAAACCAAAAGTTCTTCTCCCAAAAACCTTCTCCCCCTTTTGTATAAACTTTCAAAATCCTTCTCCCCTTTTTGTATAAATATAAATTATAGAACATGCATAAACTCTAGACTTAATTTCTAAATATGAATATATAAACTCAAAATCATTCTCCCTCTTTTGTCAATCCTCAACAAAGAGGTGAAAAACAAATCAAACAATATATTATACACACACACACACATTCATGAAGAGGAAGACGGTAAGTTAACTTCCCTGCATACATGCATTACATGAAGAAGGGATGACAAAACTCTAACTCACATAAAACATAATATACAATGCATAAGTGGAGATGTTAAGCTCCCCTACACACGTGTACCACATAAAGAAGAGATGTCAAGCTCCTCAATATAAGATACACTCAAAATGAATCTATATATAGAAGAGATGTTAAGCTCCCCTTGCATATAGGCAATACATATCAAAACATTTAAAAATCACTATAAAGACAAATTTTGAATTTTTTTTAAATCAACAAATCAAATTTTGAGTTACCACTTGTAACTAAACAAAATTTTATCATAAAATTTTTAAGATATCACAAGATTTTTGATACCTATTGAATTAGAAATTTTTGATACCAATTGAAATAGAAATCAGAATTTGAAACATTCGCAAATTTTGATGCCAATGAAAGTAAAATATTTTATATTTTGATACCAATTGAAATACATGGCAAATTTTGATACAAAATAAGAGGTAAAACATTTTTTATACCAATTGAAATCGAAACCCAATTGGAATCAAAACATATTGATACCAATTGAAGTATATTGTAAATTTTGGTATCAATTAAAAAGTAAAATATGAAATATATTTTGATATCAATTGAAATACCAATTGAAAATAATGCATAAGCTCATTAAAATACCAATTGAGACACCAATTGAAATCAAGATTTAAGTCAAGCTTAGCATAAATATAATTTGTACTTTAAACATATAAGTATATTGTAAATCAAGCACAATCAAATCATATATATGTCTGAAAATGAAAATACCAATTGAAATTGATATTATTTGAAATTTGAAGTATACATATATAGAAAACAAAACATGAGTATACAAAAAAATATAATTTCATGAAGTTCATGTGTATTACTCATAACTATCCACCCTAATCATACACATGTTAAAAAGATTTTCAATAAGGCTCACAAGGCATGGTCGCCCATCCATCCGCCCTTAAAGGGTTAGTAGGGGTTTTCAAAAATAAGAGCTTGAAAATATTTTACAAAATTTGAAAATTCTACCCATTGAAGAATAAATAATGAGTTTAAAGTAATTTTAAAAAATTAATTAAATATCCTTCAAACATTAAAACAAGATCATATGTATCTCATGAAAAATACCAAATACAAAAGAGTTGACACTCGAAATCTATAAAGCTTATAAAAGCTCATAAAAATAAAGTCATGAGTAAACTAATTTAAATATGAGTGCACAAGAATCATGTGAATAACATTTTCATGAAAATAGTCATTGAGGCTCAAAATAAACATGAAATTCTTTTTATCAAACAAATATGGAAATCATGCAAATTCAAACTTCAAGGTATATGTACGTTTTATCAAAACTAACAATATATATACATATCCTAAACACAGAAGAGTCTATAATGTAATTTGCATGAAGACAAATGACTCAAGGGTATACATGTATATTTATAAGTTTTAGACAAAATTAACATATACATGAAGCAAAACATATACCAAAATAGGGAAAATAAGTGTAAATGAAATAATCATCAAAACTAGGTTATACATGTACATGTAATGAGTACAAATGAGCAATGAAGTACAAACGAATAAGAATCAATTGTTGCTCACTACTTGTACAAGTATATACACAAGTTTTAATGAAAAGTTCATCTAAACAAGTATTCACCACATGAAGCACAAAAACAAAAACATGCTAAAACATTTATATCAAAGCATGTAAATTAAAATAGGAGTTTAGAGATAGTTACCAAACCAAATGCACTATTCTCTAAGTCTTCAAAACATGGTGGTCCTCCCACCAAACTTCCTTAATAGTGATGCATCAATTTGTAGTGTCCATCAAGCCTATGCAACCACTACCAAGACACCAACCCTCTCACATCATGTGAAAGTCCACACCTACATCAAATACAAGATGTGAGAATTTTGGTACCCATTTTCTTTTGGGTTCATAGGGGTTAGCATTATTCGTAACCCAAATATTTTTATTTGCAAAATTTAAAGAATTTGCTCTATCATAACAAAATTTTGCTAAATGGCCTTTATGGCTGCAATGTGTACATTTGTACACTCTAGCAGGCACATGTGAAAAGTGTGATCATGATGTGCAAAGTGTGCATGTGCATGTCGTGAGTGATGTGCATGAGCATGTGGAGCTTGTTTCTTTTGAAATAAGGTTTCCATTCTATTATGATTAAATGAACAATTGCTCAAGGTTGAACTCAAACAATCTATTCTATTTTTCAAAAAATTAATCTCAATGAGAATCAACACTCTTTTTCTTTTTGAAAATGTTTTCCTTTTCTTTTGAAACAAATTTTCTTTTCAAAGAGTTATTTTCTTCCAAAATAATTTTTTTCACCAAAATAATTTTATTTTCAAAGAAGTATTTCCTTCACAAAGATCATTTAATTTAGAAGTTAAGGAAATATTCTTTTTCAATATATCATTTTATTTTGAAATGCATTCCAATTTATTTTGAAAAGAATCTTTTTCTTTTAACATGTAATCAAATTTATTTTTCAATTTCTTATTATCCTTTTTAAGCAAGTCATATTTTTCAAGAAGTTGTTGACAAAATGAAGCAAGATCATCATATGACAAGTTAACATCCTCATCAAGTTCGGATTCGTAATTTACCTCAAGGAGGTTATCCCCTTGAATCATGTAGCACAAGTTGGAAGCATCACTTCCATCATCCGAGTCACTCCTCGCATAGTATTGCTTTTGTTCGCCAAGGCAGACTATAGTGTTCCATACTATAAAAGCTGAATCAAAATTAGCAACTCTAGATAAATATTCATCATTTAGGGTACTTTTTAATGCATGGATGGCTTTGCATTAGCCTCAAGATTTTTACCATTTAAACAATATGAATCTTTAATAGTAGCAAAATAAACATGAATACCTAGGGCTTTGAGGTACATAGACATCTTAACTTTTCAAGTTTGGATGTTAAGAATATCAAACATGGGAGGTGTCATGAAATCCATGTGTGTGTAAACAAATATTGTGATTAGTCAAAAATAAGGATCTTTAACTCTAGGTTGTTAAACCCAAATCAAGAGCACCAAGCTCTGATACCAATTGAAATCACCTAGAGGGGGTGGATATGTGACTAGCTAATCTAATGATGAATTAATGCGGAATTAAAACTATTTATGTAAACTAAAAATTCTTATGCTAAACACACCAAGTATAACACAAAAGTGTACCCGAATTCCCGGTGAAGGGCTCTAGACTATCTCCTCAAGATTCCTCTAGATAAGAGTTGAGGTGCCGCTATAGCTCTCTTGGTTGAATACAAGATAAGCAGACAAACCCAAACATATATCAATTTGAACACAAGTATATATCAGGCATTTAAAGATGAAAGTAATATAAGCAAGTAAGATATAAACACAAGTGAGAGATAGAGAGAGCAATCACAAACATGGGAGATTTGTTTCGAGGTTCGAGCACCCTTACTCTACGTCCTCGCCTTCAACACTATGAAGTATTTCCACTAGAATCGATCCCACCGGATCACTCGGTGCCACAACACCTACAAGAGTTAACACTAGAACTCTTGGACTCACTAGTCCCCTTACTTGTTCCCGCAAGAACAAACACACGCAAGCACACAAGCTTGTCGAGGCCGCACCTCTACACCGAGCTCCCACTAGAACTCGAAACAACGCGAACCCGCAAGTCCACCTCCTCAAATACAAAGATGAAACACTTTGGTGATTACAACACTTTGATCGCCTAAAATACTCTCACAACAAAGATCCCTATAGGATTGATATAGCAATGGATAGCTCAAGTGTGTGAGAAAAATTAGGATTGATTTGGTGGTGAAAAACTCAAGAAATCTCTTTTACAAAACACTCTTAAAAAACTCTCCTTTTGATATGGAAGTATTTGGCTCTAAAACAAGTAGAGATAAACACTTAGAAGTGTAAGAAAAACTATCTTGAAAACCCACTTGAAATCTTATAGAAAACAGTCCAAGGGAACCCCAATTTATATAGGCTCTCAAAATATGGCCGTTGGAGGCCAACTCAGGAGGAAATCCTGTTGTCGGTCAACCGCCCGGTCAACCAGCCAACGGTCGTATTTTAGACCGTTGTGCCAGCTGTCGACCGGCCGGTCGATCGAGGTCTGGATACAGAGAGCAGAAGCTCTCTGCCGGTCGACCGCCCAGTCGACCGGGGCCAGATCCAGAGAGCAGAACTCTCTGGCGGTCGACCGGGTCGGTTGATCGGCCCTCTAGCCAAACAAGGCCGTGCATGTTTGTGCACGTCGGTCGGTCGACCCGGTCGACCGATCTTGGTCGACCGGCAGAAGGCCAGAATACATGTTTTAGGGATTTAAAAACTTGGTCTTTTACTTCAATAAAATCCCATAAATTCTCATAAATTCTATAAAAATAAGTTCATTGATATACTTTAAAATACAAACATGTTTGATTAAAAATAAAAACATATTACAAACATGTTGAACTATTTTTGTAATATAGAAGTTTTGCTTTGAACAAGAACCTGTATTTTTCAAAAACGATTTTTCTAAAACTTTTTCAAATACAAAAATAAGATATTCTAAACACTTTTGAAGCTTAGTATGTATGGATATGATCCACTACACATATATGATGAAATATCTAGTTTTTTGACAATAAGCTCTAAAATAAGTTTTGATAAAGGACATATATATTTTGAATCTTAAAAACTAAACCGATATTTTTCAAAACGAAAACTCTTTTATGAAAACACATCTAAATCTTGTGTGTGAGTGCATATGAACTTGAGCAATTCACAAACTAATCTATCATTTACATTTTATCTAAAAAGAAAATCTGGACACTTACAAACATGACACAAGTCTACTTGAAAATCTTCTCTTGAAGGTCTTCTTCTCTTTCTTGACTTGGTTCAAACCTTAATCTAATGAGCTAGACTCCTCTTGAGTACTTAGTGCAATCTTGACGCGCGAGCTCTTGAATCAACACGTGCTAGCTCCAAAACTTTGACTTTAAATTCTTTATTGAAGCTAAACACCAACTAAGATCGTGATCAAATATCTGATACTAATTAAACACAAGATCATTAGTACAATAACTACATTAGTTAATCATCATCAAAACTAGAGTGATGGGCCTTCGGGCCAACATCTTTTTCTTAAATTTTGAAATAATAGTAAGAATTAGTAAGAACAAGAGTCTGTGACATGATAAAGAGAAAGAAGAGGGACTTTCGGCATGCGAGGCCAAAGAAATGTATGCTCTTTTAAGGCATTTTCACATGAATTCATCAACAAAAGTCACAAAAAGTTATAAAGAATTCAACTAACTAGCAACAAGTAAGCATTTATAATGCTACACAAAAAATGGATGGAAGAATCTATAGTTATTGCAACTACTGCAACAACAATTTTTCAGATAAAACAATTAGAGCCCATGAACACAAAGAATTTAGAGAACCCATTTGCTTTAATCAATCAAAGGAATGTTATAATAAAACGAAGCAGATCAGTGTCAGAGGCAAAGCACTTGACATCGGTGTCGGTGCCGGTGCTGGTTCCAACGCAGTCGAGGGAAGGGGAGTTGACGTCAGAATCGGTGCTGCTGTTGTTGCTACTGTTGTACAGAGGACTATGATGGCGCTGGATCTCGACTATTGTCTTCTTGTGAAGAGTGAAGGGAAAGGGATGAAGGAGAATGGAGGAGGTAGGAGCCATGATGATAGGGTCGGTTGGTTGGTGGTGAGAACAAAGATTGGGGAGTAGTAAGAAGAAGGTGGAGATTGATGACAATTTTTGGGTTGTTAAAGTGATTTCAGGGATTCTTTTTATGTTGGAAACTTGAAATTAACTAAGTGAGTTTTGAAGAAAATTTGAGTTGAATTTTTGGCGGGACCCACTACTTGAAATATGTGGGAGATGATTGGAATATGTTCTCCTTCCATTAGCGATGAGCTTGGTATATTCACGTGTTCAATTTCGCTTCTGAATAAATGAGATATTCAAGTCAGAAATTGGCCTAGAACAAGAGCTCAATGGGACCAAAAGAGTGAAAACTCTTTAGTCCAACATTAAAAGTAGTATGTGAATGGATGTGTCTGTTCGGCAAACGGACATGTCTATTCAGAATGGTTGCTCCAGTTCTGATCGAATGAATGTATATGTTTGGGGATAACCCGTTTCGGCTGAATAGATGCGTCTATTCGGCGAACGGATGTGTCTGTTCGGAAAGGTTGTGCCTATTCCAACAGAATAAATGTGCCTGTTCGGAAGGGTTGCACCTATTACAACCGAAAGGTTTCCTCCAATTCTTATATAAAAGGACAGAATACCACTCCAAAGAGATAATAAAAACCACTCGAAATTCAATTCATTTTCCTTCTTCTCCTCTCTAAATATAAGGTTTATTCAGACAAAAATTCTCTGCAGAATTTTTGTAGTCTTTTGGTCCGTTTCAACTTCCGGTCATGTAAAAGGTACGGGTTAATTTTGGCTCGACTGTACATATTTTCCAAAGCGTATAACACGTGAAGGAGTGTTGTATCTTTAAAAACCAGCGTCTATTATACCGTGTGCATCATAACGGGGGACGTAATTATCTTAAGGAGATTCACTTTATGGATATCTCATTCCAAAAATCTAGTTCTTATTCTGTTACTCTGTCTATTTATACTAATGTTCAGTTATACACAAATTATTATTAATAAATATTTATCTTGTATAAATATTAAATGTGAAATTATTGAATTCCAACATATTCTCTGTCTTTTGATATAATGCTTATTACATGGATGATGTTGAATAAGGTATTCATTAAGGTACTCGTGCTGGAATATTTATTTTAATAAATACTATTGCTATATATATATTATTGTTGAATTATTTATCTTACTGATTTATTACTAATACGAGACAGACTAAATATCAATCTGATTAGTGTCTAAGGAAGGAATTTAAAAGATGGCTTTGTAATTAAGGAACATTCAATTGAACGGAAAACCTCTCACCTGATTTTCACCGACCTGGCCAATTGGGACCGTAATCTTGATCTTGAATTGGATTGTCAAGAATAATAATTTTAAGATAATTATTATTAAAGTTGCTAACTTCTACTGTGCTTGAATTGCAGAAAATGGCTGATACTAATCAAGAGAGTACCAGTGGGGCACTAAGTGTGCCGAATCAGACTGTGATGTCTCTCATTCCTATCCCGAAGGCGAAGAATATGAATCAAATAGATTCAGTAAGTTGTGTGCTCACTTTGGTATAAACCACTAAAATTATAACACCATACATTCTTCAACAGAATGAGATTACTGAAAGAAAGAATAGAACTTTAAAAGAAATGATCAGTTTCATGCTCGTAAGTTCTGAAATCACCATAAGATTTGTGGTGGAAGCCCAATTAACTGTAAATCAGGGTACCCATAAGAAAATTAGTCTTTTTCTATTTGAGTTGTGGCACGGAAGGCCTCCGTCCTACCATTATCTCAAAATATGAGTGTTCCTTGCAAAGATACCATATCTAAGAACTAAGTTGGGATCTAAAATGGTGGACTTCATTTTCATGACTTGAATAGCAGCCCCTATAATTTTCTGATACACAAATCAGAAATACTGGATATTCATGTAAAACATGATTATTAAATCAAGAGATGTTGTGTTCTCTAAAGATATCTTTCTATACAAACAGAAAAAATAAGATTTCTAGGAAAAAAATACATGAAACAGCATTCAGGGACTAAGGACCCAGTGAATAACAGTTAATGCAGAAGTTGAATCAAGGAGTAAGAGATCAAAAATCTCTAAATCTTTTGGTCCAAACTTCGTAGCATATGCGATTGAAAGAGAGCCTCAAACATTTAAAGAGGCGACGCCTATCCTAGAAGCACAAATGTGAAATGAAGCTGAAATATGCTCCTAAACAGTAGCATGAGAAGTTGGATAGTATCATGATTAAGAATGAATTCACTATTAACGAACGTGATAAGTATATTTACATTAAAATAGTTGAAAATGCATATACATTGTACGTCTCTATGTAGACGACATGTTGATACTCGAGACTAATATTGAAGTTATTAAGTTCATTAAAAGGATGTTATTCAACAACTTTTATTTGAATGATCTGAGTGTTGCTGATGTAAATTTAGAAATTAAAATTACTAAAACATCAGATGAAATCAGTTTATCTCAATCACATTACGTGAACAAGATGACAGAAAGATTCAAGGAACAGGAGACCAAAGAAAATACAAATCTTTTCCTAGCACACATCCACCTTCACAAGAATACAAGAACTGAAAAGTGACAGTTGGAGCATTCTCAAATCATCGGAAGTCTAATGAATTAGACTAGACCCAATATAGCTTACACCGTAAACAAATTGATCAGATACGCTAGTAATCCTAGTGATGATCATTGGACTGCCCTACTACGAGTAGTAGGATATATATCTAATATTAAGAAATATGCCTTGAGATATGAAAATTATTCACCTATACTTGAAGGGTACAATGATGCAAATTGGATTGCAGATTTTGAGGAATCGAAATCAACCAGCGGATACATCTTTACTCTCGGAGGCGCGATGCTATCTAGAAAATCCTCCAAATGAACTTGCATAGCCATTCCATAATAGAATTAGAATGTATAGCTTTGGATAAGGCTGGAAAAGAAGCAGAATAGCTTCAATAATTTTGGAGAATATGCCACTGTGACTTAAACCAGTGCTTGTCATATACATTCACTGTGATAGTCAAACAGCGATATCCTGAGCACAAAACTTTATATATAACGGTAAATCTAAACACATCCGTTATAAACAAAACACCGTTAGGAAGTTACTATCAAATGGAGTTATCTTTAGTGACTTTGTATCATCAAAAGATAACATATCAAATCCGTTCACTAAAGATTTGAGTGGAGAGAGTATAAACTGCGCATCGAGGGAAATGAGGTTAAAAGTCTGACCATATCGAGTCAACTTAACGAAAATCTTACTTAGCGACTGGAGATCCTATGGATTAAGTTCAAGAGAAAAAACTGGTTGTGATTGACTATGCGAGTAAGTACTTAAGAGCTTGATTCCAACTCATTCCTATGGTGTACCCAGGTGTTTTCTACAAAAGGGATTAGGATTAGCTTAACGCTTTTAGTAATGTCTATATTTTATTATAAAACAAGTGGGATAGAGTATACTACTTTAAATAGAATAATAACCAATGTAAGTGTAGAGTTGGGTCAACTCTTTGAGAGTCTCTATGAAGGCTGTGATTCCCTAGACACTATCTGAAATCAAGAATGTACAGGGCCGAAATGAAAACAATCAAGAACCAAAGTTGATTTTGAAAAGTGACTGTGTGAGGTCTGCTGACTTAGCTTACATAAACAGCCGACAGTTCAAGACATAGTTCACTGATTGACTAGTAAGTCCGATGAGGCTTTTGCTATAGAAGGTTCAAAACCTAGTTCACCTATCCTGATGCAGTTTCTTTTCTAAAGTGTTTTTCACTATAGAGTTACTCTCATAGTGTGTATATTTTCTTGAATCTCTATTCATTGTGGGGGGATTATTAGAAACTTGAAATTAATCAAGTGAGTTTTTTCAGAAAATTTGAGCTGAATTTTAGGTGAGACCCGTTGCTCGAAATGCGCGGGAGATGGTTGGAATGTGTTCTTCTTCCATTGGCAATTAACGTGGTATATTCACATGTTCAATTACGTTTCCGAATGAATGATATATTCAAGTTGAAAGCTGGCCTAGATTAAGAGTTAAATGGGATAAAAAAGAGTGAACAACTCTTTAGTCCAACATTAAAAGTGGTAAGTGAATGGATGTGTCTATTCGACAAACGGACATGTCTATTCGCAATGGTTGCGCCCATTCCAACCAAATGGATATGTCTGTTCGAGAACAACCCATTTCGGCTGAATGGATGTGTAACGCCCCAGTCCCGCAGGTACGGGGACGTTATGGCGACGTACATACGCGAGGTGAATACACGCTCACGCGTACGTTAAGCCTCAGTACAGTACATTACCTCTATATAGTCATGAGGTCCAGCATGAAAGAAGTACAAGAATACCTGCAGAAAGAAGTCAGCGATCATAACAGATATGAAAATGGGAATAAAGAAGATAACAGAAATAAATGACCAAGATACCTTTGAATAGACCCGATGAGGAATCTCCTATGTCACGCCAAGGCACTCTCTGCTACTCCGAGAACTCGGATCTCCAATCTGGGCATGCAAACCCAGGGTCGTCAGAAAGCGACCTAGTGAGTGGTAAAATGAAGGAGGCAGTAATATATACATAATAATACAAGCACGATACTAACATATAATACATGATGTGGTACAAGTGATATTATATCATAAGCATATAGGAAGCAGTGGAAATATATAAACATGTCATCTTTTGATACCATCACTACCTAGCCGGTTATCATCAGGTCATGACTCTAATCATATCTAGTTTATATAATAAATAATGTTATCTAGCGGTGACGTGATAGAAGTGAACATGGTAGTGATGTAAATGAACATGCAGGTGGGCATATGCAATATGAACATGCTACTGTGTTGTGTCTAAATAGCATATAAGCAATGCAAAACAAAATATATGTGATGCAAGGTGTACATGTGCATGAGTAGTATGCCACCATAGGTATCAGGTAGTGTAGTAAAGTCTACAGGTAACATGATAGCGGATACAATAACATGAATAGGAATAGTAACAGATCACAGTGAACATGATAGCAGACAAACTAAAAGGAACAGTAACAAGTTAGTATACATGTATCAGGCAAGTCATGTGATTGACACAATAGTAGAAATCAGTACCACCTGATATTTTAATCAATCTCTTCCAGTGTCCCATACCACTGGCAGTTCATACTGGAGCCCGCACTCCAGTCGAACCCATCCGAACATGGCCTACGAGTACCATTATCCAGACGAGAGAATGACCAAATAACAAGTGTTCCCAACGTCACTATTGTGTATATTGTTTTATTATGTTATTTGGAAACCCATGGTCGAGGAGTTCTTATCGGGTGGATGTATCCCGTGCATACCCGGGATCACGGCCTTAAACAAGCCCCTGGCTGCCAGGACCAGGGCCCTCCGCTAAGAGGGGAGCATGAATCAAGTAACAAGAGCTCATGGAGCAATTGGTAGTAGCACTACCGTCCCCTGCAGTGGGAAAACAATATGGATCCAGTACATCACCCGATAAGATCTAATCAACCGTCAAGTCTCCCCCATACCCCAGTTAACTTTATGATCTGCTATATCCAGTATACAATGTAACAAGAACAACTACTGTACATGATACGGTGAACATGATATCTGGACCTGAGCTCTGTTGATAGCGTAGAACAATATAACGGGAATCAGGAACAATATAACATGAACAAGATAACATGAACAATATACTGGGAACGGGAACAATAGATGTGGGCTTCCCACATATCGCATATCAACAGCTCACATGTCCAGTAACAGGAATATCCGTATCATTAACAGGAAACGATCATATAATATGGATACGATAACATGGAAAAATAATCTGTGTAACGTGCACAGTGAGTCATATGATAATAAGTGAGAATCATTATATGCATGTGTATCTGTAATATGTAAGTATGACATAAATGTATATAATGATCATGCTAACATGGAATGCGATAGTCCGTGCAGTGATATGTCGAGAATCCATGTAACGAGAATAATAATACATGTCATAACGGTATTTCGTGTAGTGAGGCCGCTAAGTATCGATGGGCTATGCCTACGAAATAACAAGTGTGCCGTGTCATAGAATCTGTGTAACATGCACCGATAATAATAGTGGTCAGTGTCTACTATCATGTACAATGAACTATAGTAGCCGTAAGCCTGCGTGGCACTAATATATATAGGAACAGTGGTCGACTGTGTCTTATAGTACCGGTGTCTAGCATGTATGCATGTAACATGACTGTGACACAGTACATGTCATGATAGTGTCCAACATATGGTGACATAGTGGGCCGGATGTTACTAGTCCATGAACATGATTAAATAGGTATCCAATATCACACTCTACGTCTAGTAGGTCTCAGGCATATTTTTAAGTACAGTGGTGATGACAGTGTTTTATGATTGTCTACGATTTATTTTACCGGTATCATGTTTTATTTAAATAACGCAACTAAGTGCAATCAATATAATAAAAAGATAATTTATAAATTAAAAACACTCACAAACTGGCTACATGACTGTAGCTCTCTTCTCCACGATCGCAACGGATCCAGAATCGCCCGAATCGGAGTCCGAATGCTCCAGATATCGCCCGAATACCAAAACCGATATAAAAAGGTTAGATACGTAATAAACTGAAATGTTCAGGGGGCTAATTGTAATTTTACAAGGGCCTAAAAGTAATTTAAAAATTTACAGGGGCTAAAATGAAAGTTTACCTTAACGGGTAGGGTTTTGGGGTGTAAACGGGTCGGGTTTGGGTTAAACCCAAAACCCGAAACCCGTTGGGTTTCCTTCTCAACGAATCCACAGCAGCAGCCTTGCGGCTGCTGATGCCGCCCAGGTGCGGCCGCCGCCCGCGCGCGCCCGCCGCCGGTGCCGCTCTGCCGGCGCCGGCCACTCCGGCGCTGCTCCGACGCCACCACGGCGCCGCTTCGGCGCCAACAGTGAGAAGAAGAGAACGGGAGAGGGTGGGGCTGTCCCTCCTCTTCCCACAGCCGGCCCTGCGCCGGCCGCCTACAGCGCCGCCGGCACCCTGCCGCCGGCGCCTGGCCGCCGGTCAGGCCGCCGGGGAAGAAAGAGAGGGAGACAGGGAGTGTGAGAGAGGGCTCCGTCCGTTGGGTTTGGGCTTCAGCCAAAGAGTGAGGGAGATTAATTAGAGAGAGGGGGAGAGCTAATTAGAGAGAGAATATGAGAGAATTAGAGAGAGTGAGGAGAGAGAAAGAGAGAATTAGAGATTTAAATAGGGGGAGAGGCGGTGCTACAGTAGGGCGTTGATGGGTTAGTCGGTGGAAGTTGCTTCCAGCGAAAGGAAGAAGGGATAAGAAAAGAAAGGAAAAAGAAGATTTAAAAAATATAATATTTTATTATTATAAAATTGGTCGAAAATTCGATCAGCTCCGAACGGTGTCCAAAAATTACAGAAAATAGAAAATATTATCCTGAGACGTAATATGAAGACGGTTTGTAGAAATTCAATACGGTTTGTAAATTAAAAATCCTAGAAGCTGTCGCCGGCACTGGGCGACACCGGTTTTGCCCGGATTTCGATAAATTCAGAAAAATCTCCAAAAATACCCGAACGTAGATAACACGATTCTAAGACATCTGATGAAAGCGGATTCTCAAACTTGTACTCCGTTTATTAATTAAAAATCGGAGAGCAGATTATCGGTATCGGTCGACACCGACTCCGGAGATTTTCCAAACTAATCCAGAAAATTTCCAGAAAATCCTGAAAAATCTAGAATATTAGAAAATGATTTTAGAAACTGAAATCAGCTCAATCGGACTATCACGGAGCTCAAATCAATTTTCTACGTCGTATCGGGTACTGATACGGTGATACGTACACCGGGGATCAGGGTGTTACATTTCTCCCCACCTTATAAAAATTGCGTCCTCGCAATTTCCATTCAGGTGTGAGAACAATATTTTCAACCCCAAAGCCCAAAGGTTACGGGTCCACGACACTTCCGCTGCGCACTCTGATATCTAGAAGGAACTCGGGATGAAGAAGTATGGTAGGGAACTAACAATAACGGATTGGAAGCAAGACGATGCGAGAAAAGCGAGTAGGAAATCGGATGTTCTGGTTGACAACTAGAAGGAAGAAAGGAATATAAATGAGTCAAGGAATAAAGTGTCAAGGTCATGGTATTCTTGTACTCGTTGCTGGAATCCCCAAATTCAGATACAGATCAGTTAATCTGAACCTGACTGTACTATTGGTATGAGCCCGAGGATTGACCCATGTGGTTACCCACACCAGGTGTGAACCTAGGCTCTGATACCACTATGTAACGCCCCAGTCCCGCAGGTACGGGGACGTTATGGCGACGTACATACGCGAGGTGAATACACGCTCACGCGTACGTTAAGCCTCAGTACAGTACATTACCTCTATATAGTCATGAGGTCCAGCATGAAAGTACAAGAATACCTGCAGAAAGAAGTCAGCGATCATAACAGATATGAAAAATGGGAATAAAGAAGATAACAGAAATAAATGACCAAGATACTTATGAATAGACCCGATGAGGAATCTCCTATGTCACGCCAAGGCACTCTCTGCTACTCCGAGAACTCGGATCTCCAATCTGGGCATGCAAACCCAGGGTCGTCAGAAAGCGACCTAGTGAGTGGTAAAATGAAGGAGGCAGTAATATATACATAATAATACAAGCACGATACTAACATATAATACATGATGTGGTACAAGTGATATTATATCATAAGCATATAGGAAGCAGTGGAAATATATAAACATGTCATCTTTTGATACCATCACTACCTAGCCGGTTATCATCAGGTCATGACTCTAATCATATCTAGTTTATATAATAAATAATGTTATCTAGCGGTGACGTGATAGAAGTGAACATGGTAGTGATGTAAATGAACATGCAGGTGGGCATATGCAATATGAACATGCTACTGTGTTGTGTCTAAATAGCATATAAGCAATGCAAAACAGAATATATGTGATGCAAGGTGTACATGTGCATGAGTAGTATGCCACCATAGGTATCAGGTAGTGTAGCAAAGTCTACAGGTAACATGATAGCGGATACAATAACATGAATAGGAATAGTAACAGATCACAGTGAACATGATAGCAGACAAACTAACAGGAACAGTAACAAGTTAGTATACATGTATCAGGCAAGTCATGTGATTGACACAATAGTAGAAATCAGTACCACCTGATATTTTAATCAATCTCTTCCAGTGTCCCATACCACTGGCAGTTCATACTGGAGCCCGCACTCCAGTCGAACCCATCCGAACATGACCTACGGGTACCATTATCCAGACGAGAGAATGACCAAATAACAAGTGTTCCCAACGTCACTATTGTGTATATTGTTTTATTATGTTATTTGGAAACCCATGGTCGAGGAGTTCTTATAGGGTGGATGTATCCCGTGCATACCCGGGATCACGGCCTTAAACAAGCCCCTGGCTGCCAGGACCAGGGCCCTCCGCTAAGAGGGGAGCATGAATCAAGTAACAAGAGCTCATGGAGCAATTGGTAGTAGCACTGCCGTCCCCTGCAGTGGGAAAACAATATGGATCCAGTACATCACCCGATAAGATCTAATCAACCGTCAAGTCTCCCCCATAACCCAAGTTAACTTTATGATCTGCTATATCCAGTATACAATGTACAAGAACAACTACTGTACATGATACGGTGAACATGATATCTGGACCTGAGCTCTGTTGATAGCGTAGAACAATATAACGGGAATCAGGAACAATATAACATGAACAAGATAACATGAACAATATACTGGGAACGGGAACAATAGATGTGGGCTTCCCACATATCGCATATCAACAGCTCACATGTCCAGTAACAGGAATATCCGTATCATTAACAGGAAACGATCATATAATATGGATACGATAACATGGAACAATAATCTGTGTAACATGCACAGTGAGTCATATGATAATAAGTGAGAATCATTATATGCATGTGTATCTGTAATATGTAAGTATGACATAAATGTATATAATGATCATGCTAACATGGAATGCGATAGTCCGTGCAGTGATATGTCGAGAATCCATGTAACGAGGATAATAATACATGTCATAACGGTATTTCGTGTAGTGAGGCCGCTAAGTATCGATGGGCTATGCCTACGAAATAACAAGTGTGCCGTGTCATAGAATCTGTGTAACATGCACCGATAATAATAGTGGTCAGTGTAAAATAACGCAACTAAGTGCAATCAATATAATAAAAGATAATTTATAAATTAAAAACACTCACAAACTGGCTACAGGACTGTAGCTCTCTTCTCCACGATCGCAACGGATCCAGAATCGCCCGAATCGGAGTCCGAATGCTCCAGATATCGCCCGAATACCAAAACCGAAATAAAAAGGTTAGATACGTAATAAACTGAAATGTTCAGGGGGCTAATTGTAATTTTACAAGGGCCTAAAAGTAATTTAAAAATTTACAGGGGCTAAAATGAAAGTTTACCTTAACGGGTAGGGTTTTGGGGTGTAAACGGGTCGGGTTTGGGTAAACCCAAACCCGAAACCCGTTGGGTTTCCTTCTCAACGAATCCACAGCAGCAGCCTTGCGGCTGCTGCTGCCGCCCAGGTGCGGCCGCCGCCCGCGCGCGCCCGCCGCCGGTGCCGCTCTGCCGGCGCCGGCCACTCCGGCGCTGCTCCGACGCCACCACGGCGCCGCTCCGGCGCCAACAGTGAGAAGAAGATAACGGGAGAGGGTGGGGCTGTCCCTCCTCTTCCCACAGCCGGCCCTGCGCCGGCCGCCTACAGCGCCGCCGGCACCCTGCCGCCAGCGCCTGGCCACGGTCAGGCCGCCGGGGAAGAAAGAGAGGGAGACAGGGAGTGTGAGAGAGGGCTCCGTCCGTTGGGTTTGGGCTTCAGCCAAAGAGTGAGGGAGATTAATTAGAGAGAGGGGGAGAGCTAATTAGAGAGAGGAGAATATGAGAGAATTAGAGAGAGTGAGGAGAGAGAAAGAGAGAATTAGAGATTTAAATAGGGGGAGAGGCGGTGCTACAGTAGGGCGGTGATGGGTTAGTCGGTGGAAGTTGCTTCCAGCGAAAGGAAGAAGGGATAAGAAAAGAAAGGAAAAAGAAGATTTAAAAAATATAATATTTTATTATTATAAAATTGGTCGAAAATTCGATCAGCTCCGAACGGTGTCCAAAAATTACAAAAAATAGAAATATTATCCTGAGACGTAATATGAAGACGGTTTGTAGAAATTCAATACGGTTTGCAAATTAAAAATCTTGGAAGCTGTCGCCGGCACTGGGCGACACCGGTTTTACCCGGATTTCGATAAATTCAGAAAAATCCCCAAAAATACCTGAACGTAGATAACACGATTCTAAGACATCTGGTGAAAGTGGATTCTCAAACTTGTACTCCGTTTATTAATTAAAAATCGGAGAGCAGATTATCGGTATCGGTCGACACCGACTCCGGAGATTTTCCAAACTAATCCAGAAAATTTCCAGAAAATCCTGAAAAATCTAGAATATTAGAAAATGATTTTAGAAACTGAAATCAGCTCAATCGGACTATCACGGAGCTCAAATCAATTTTCTACGTCGTATCGGGTACTGATACGGTGATACGTACACCGGGGATCAGGGTGTTACAGGATGTGTCAATTGGGCAAATGGATGTGTTTGTTCGGAAAGGTTGTACTCATTCCAACTGAACAGATCTGTCTGTTCGGAAGGGTTGCACCCATTACAACCGAAAGGTTTCTTCCAATTCCTATATAAAGAGAAGAATACAACTCCAAAGAGATAACAAAAAATACTTGGAATTCAATTCATTTTCCTCCTCTCTAAATACAAGGTCTGTTCAGACAAAAAATTCTCTTTAGAATTTTGTGGTCCTTTGGTCTGTTTCAACTCAAGTCAAGTGAAAGGTACGGGTCAATTTTAGTTGACTGTACGTGGTTTGCAAAGTTCTGCGCAGAATACGTGAAGGAGTGTTGTATCTTAGGAAACCAACGTCTATTATTCCGTATGCACCGTAGCAGGGGACGTAATTATCTTAAGGAGATTTGTTTTACGCGTACATCACTCTAAAAACTGGTTCTTATTCTGTTACTCTGTCCGTTTAATACTAATGTTCAGTGATGCACAAATTATTGTTAATACATATTTATCTTATATAAATATTGATTATGGAATTATTAAATTCTAATATATTCTCTGCCATTTGAACTAACATTCTTAGTATAGGGATTATGCTGAATAAGGTATTCATGCTGGAATATTTATTTTAATAAATATTATTACTAGATATATCATTATTGAATTATTTATCTTACTGATTTATTACTAATACAAAACTGACTAAATATCAATCTTGTTGGTGTCTAATATGCTGACACTCTGAAAAGATAAATTCTCAGACAGCACTTCAACCAATCCGAACGATGTCTCACTTGTCGACACTTCCAAAAGACAAGTCGTACACAGATTGAAGACCTATCCACCTTGATGGTGATTTGGACTCACTGATCCAGTGAAGCAGACAGTGAACCAATTGTTGTCCTCTAAAGGAAATCCAGGAAGTTGAATACTTAGCTTCGCTGCAAGTTATATTTGCTAGCTTCGTCTGAGGCTCTTTATAGCTCAGTTGATGACTACCTTCTAACTCTGCTGAGAGCTCATCTTCAAGTTCGCCACGGGTTTTGCGTATCTCGGATGAGAGCTAAGTGCCAGCTCCGCAGAAAACCCAGTAGCTCCGCTATGAGCTTAGCTTCGCATGAAGCTCTTTTCTTAGCTCTGATGTGAGCTAGCTCCACTGCAAGCTTATATGGTCATTTTTGACCATTTGAATCTTAGCACGAGATTGATGTGATCTTTATCACATATTTGACAATTATGTGCCTTGATTCAATCACTCCTCAATCAGTTAGAGATGATCAAGGCAAATCTCCTAATTAGTGGAGAGAATCAGGGGATTATGGCAACAAATCCTAAGCCAGCTGGCTAAGTGACTCAGCGCAGGGATCTCTAACTTCGCTTCAACTACAATTAGCTCTGCTCCGAAGCTATACTGACTCGGAGCGAAGTTAGATCAGATTGGCTAAATCAATTTGCAAATTTTAAGAAGGGGTTATTACATCCCATGATGCCTATAAATAGCCCATTGCTAGACATGCTAAGAGCTAAATTTTTTCCATCAAAGGCTAGAGGCTGAAGATTCTTCTAGAGAGACCCTTTTAGAGAACCTTGCTTCTCTTCCAGGATGCTAATGCCCTCACGATCTTCCTTTCTCAAAGAATTTTTGAAACTAGGCGAGGAAGAATCTTTAAGCAGAAGACTTGAAGACTTAATTGCTTGCAGCGTCAACGGAACAAAGTGGTCACGCAATGATCAGACTTCCACCGTCGTACTTCTCTAGAAATTCTGAGTGAAGTGCGTCTTGTATTTTTTATTCTTTTAATCAATTAGTTGTAATTCTCTTCAACTTTGGTAAAGTTTTCCCACTTTTCAATTCGATGAAAAACAAGATGGCGACTCCACTGGGGATATGTCTTCTTCAACAACAACAAGACAATGCTGCAATACGATGGTGAGACCCCTGGGTCTACTGCTGAAACCTTGGCCATCTAATTTGACCAAGAGAAGTTTGAGTGACTTCTCTCCGAGTGTGGTTCAAACCCTGCCAGTACACGTAAGTACAGGAAGATCTCCATAGCTAGGTCTCCTTTAGCCATATCTCCGAAGCAAGTCCCTGAGGGGACATAGAAGGCCATCTGCTGGCCTAATTCAGCCTCAACAGAGATTAAATCGACTTCGCTCCAACACTTATAGGCTAGGCGCAAAGCTAAATCAGCCTCAAGGGCTCTCTGGATTGAAAAATCTAACTCAGCCTTGTGCAAGGCTAATGGGTCCTCCACTTCAACTTCGAGAGAAGCCTGAGTAATCTCTGACCGCAAGGCTACTCTAGCCCTCACAAGGCTCTACTTTGCTCCTCCCCTGATGCTAAGGGCAAAGCACTCCTAAGTGATATCAGGGAGACTGCAGCAACTATGCTTTCTGCTGAGAAAGCTATGAGCTGCGAAGTTAGAACTAAAGCACCTTCTGGTGCTAATAGCGAAGCTACTTCGCTCGAGGGAAAAGCATTGTACAACAGCGCCAAAGCACCAAGTGTTCAGATAGCCTCGCCGCGATTTTAGCCACATCAAGGCTTACCAAAGCCTATAAGGCTAAGTCTACGGCTAAGTCTAACTTCCAGCCTTCCCAGGTCTTTGTGTTGGATCGATTGGGTCAGGTCAACACAGACTTGAGGGAATATTTTAGCCACAAAAAGAAATCCAACCCTGAAGAACAAGCTCGCATTTCACCGTCCCAGTGTGGACAAGTAGGGTGTCAACTGGTGACAGTGCATTCCGCTGACCGTTGTTTAGGATCAATCCTCATAACATTTCTTCCAAACAAAGAGTCGGTATTCGACCGTTTGTCAGCCCCGACCTCCGAAGAATCCAAGTGTAGAAGGAAGAAGAAAGCCAGTAAACCCTATCTCGCCGCAGTCTCTGTTAACATGACAAATAGAGGAAGAGATCTGATACGATATCGAAGAGGGAGATAATAGGTTCGCGCACCCTCAGTCAGTTCTCCAGACCCTTACTACAATTCAGGCTTAAGTCAGATTCTGATTGAACCAGAAGGTGCCTTTCGGGATACCCGCTCTAGGGTTGCGATACCCTACAACTATGGACAACCCTATTCTTCTAGAGCAATGTCACCAGAGCCGCTAAGAAGCCTTTTTCAATGGTCGGACAAAGAAAGAGAAGCTAGTGGATATGCTTCCTCCGCTTCCGTCAACTCCGAATAGACGGGGGTGATGTCTGTCAACATGGCCGACAACAACCTCGACGAAGATCTCCATCAGCGAATGGAGGTACAAGTGCAGACCTTCAGGACTCAGCAAGAAGTCTTGAAAAACATCCAGAGCTCTTGATCAACCAGGACATCAAGGATACTGGTAGCAATCATGATGAAGAAGAGTATAACAACGATGAACATCCTAAGACAAAGAAGTCAAAGGAAAGCTTCTCAGTTGATGTCGAGGTAATCAAAAGCATCCAAGCTCATATTGCATATCTAACTCAGAGGGATGAGCTAAAGAAAGTAAGGTTGATGCGTCCTTACCCGCTGGAATGGGACTCGGTTCCCTATCCACCAAAGTTCAAGCCACCTACATTGCACACGTATGATGGCAAAAACTCGTTGAATCAACACATCTACTACTTCTAGTCGCAAACTGACAACATAATAGACAACGACATTGCCATGGAAGACTATTCATTGACACCCTTAAGGGGTAGCTTTGATTGGTTCAGGAGTCTACTTAGCGTCTCTATCAATTCTTGGGTTAACCTAGAAACCCGGTTCCTCTCTCGATTCTACGAGGATGACACCGGGTCACTATGGACAAGCTCCTCTCGATAAAGGAGGAGAACCCGTGCAGGAATATATTGATAGGTTTCGTAACCTTTCTCTCATGTGCCCTGCTGGTATGCCATTGCCCATATTACTCCAGACTTGTCGACATAATTTTCTCCACAAAGTGATAATTCGTATGGGAGCTATCAAAGCCTATACATGAAAAGAGCTTGTCGAGCAAGCTGAGATAGCTAAAATTCCGCTAATAAGTATTAACCCTCAGTACCTAAGAACAAATAGGGGTCAACACCAAGGGGCGTGATGTAGCCCAATTATTTCAACCAAAAGGGAACGAAACCATGGCCATTGAACTATCAAGGGCAACTCAACCAAAGCAGAAAAGAGGTACAAGTGGCAATCTTGAGTTCAAATTCCTGTCAAAGGTCTATTCTTTCAAAGACGAGCAGATGATGACAATCTTTCACTTACTTTATAGGGGTAATAAGCTCAAATTACCTGAAATTTGACGACCTAATGAGGTGGGACGAACAAATGACGCCAACTACTGCCTCTTCTGGAGAATGGTATATCATCCACCAGCAAATGCTTTGTCCTTAAGAACAAGATCCAAACATTAGTGAACGCTAGAGTTCTGACTCTCAAATCAGAGCAAAAGAAATTTACTGTGAATATTGTGACTCTCAATTTCAGGACCTCCTCGAAAATGACTGTTCAAGACGGAGTGACCCGAGGCCCTGAAGCTAGACTGAATGTTATCAACACAATGACGGAAGTGCAGAAAGCTAAGGGTCTCGTTCCAATGATGATAAAAATCTAGAGAGATCATGTGGGTCCAACCCGATATTATCAATGCTGAGCAATGGACTCTAGCAAGCCCAAGCTCAAAGGCAAGTCGTGTAACACCATCTTCCTTGCGACGGATGATGATGCTATGACTATAGCTTCTCTCAATGACTCAGAAGAGGAGAAGCTTGCCTTGGCGGCACAACCGCTACCTCACAACCAGTAGGTACTCGATCTGAAAAGTCGTACCTACGTCAGTACGACCGAACCCCCAAAGAGATACAACAGCCAACAACGTCGAAAATAATTACACCAATCCAGGCTTCGGCACCACCCCCGCCACTGGACAAAGGGAAGCAAAAGGAGGTCTGATTCGACAAATCATAGAAGACGGATCCTCCAAATGGGCTTAACGCTCCTTTTCGCTTCGACATATTAGCACAGCTCGCCAATATTCTAGCTCATATGACTCTGTATGAGCTACTTTACCTCTCAAAAAAGATAAGAGAGGCACTTAGAGATACTTTTGCTGATTCAGAAACCTTTCTAACACAAGTGTTAGCGACCTTTACTGATGACGACGGGATCTCATGCCCCCAATGTCATTTGATGCAACAACATGTGCTATCCATCACCTTCACTCCTGAGGATATACTCCTCAAAGATAATAAACACGATAGACCTTTATACTACACTAGGTATATCGGTTCTATATGTATTAAAAGGGTCCACATTGATCCGGGGTCTGCTCTCAACATCATCCCAAAGAGGCCTCTTTACTTCCTGGGTATCCCACTTAGCAGGTTATCCACCACCACTACAATAATTTATGGCTTCAACGCCAGGAGTAGTCACCATCTAGGCAAGATTCGTCTCCGATGTCAAATTAGAGACTTGAAATCAGAAGTAACGTGCTACATCATCGACGCTGACACGTCTTATAATCTCTTGCTCCGACGACATGAATCTGCGCCAACTGGATCGTCCCTTTCACACTGCACTTATGCTTCAAATATGTGGGAGATGATGTTGTGGTCCAAACGATATTCGCTGAACTGCAATTGTCAAAGGAGTGGAGAACTACTTCACGGACTCCTTCCTCTACTAAGAAGATATCGAGCCACTGAAGTAATCATTGCTCGATGACATCGACAGTGGCAATGAGGTAGACTCAGAATCAGAAGAAGATGCGCCAGCTACTGTTAGTATAGAACCAATTGTTGTGTATCTGAATGATTATAGTTGTAATGGCCCTGTCAAAAATTAGAGCTAGTAGATCCTTAATGAGAATATTGCTTTTGATTATTCCTTATATCTTGAGAATGTATCTGTCAATATTATGTCCTTGCACATGCCTTTACTAATCTCGAAAATAGCATGCATGCATGTTCAGGACAATGAAAGATTTGTCTTTATTGTCCCTCATTGTAAAAAAGACCAATCACCAATTATATTTGGCCGATGTCAGGCTCAAACCCTGATACTTAGAGAGTCAGATGATGACTTGGAACCCCCACAATTTTTTCATTACGCGCGGCCAGCGCACCACATGATGAAAAGGATGGGGTACAACTTAAATCGCGGAGATAGTTTGAATTTCGGTAAAGTATGGCGCATACCTTTACAGTCTTTCGTACCTGAAGGGAAACCTCCTAACTACTATGACTGCATATGTAGGGGGTTGGGATATGTCACCTCACCTCTACAGTCGAAAACTGAATCTGACAGATCACCACCATCGCAATCCTCAGGCTCATCCAGCTGTGATTTTGATTGTAGTGTGAAGGCAGTCGTCAAGAAGGAGGTTCAGACGAGACTCTTATAGAGAATTGAAGAAAAATTGTGATGGAGTGAGTTTTGACAGGTATAACCTAGCCAAGAAGGAGGCTAAGAAAACTGTTCAGAATGCAAGAGCGAATGTGTATAAAGAAGTGTATAAAGAAGTTGGACACCAAAGAGGTTGAAAATGATATATATATATATATATATATATATATATATATATATATATATATATATATATATATAGAATATATAGAATTGCTCGAATAAGGAGAGAAAAACTAGAGACTTATGTACTATAAGGTGTGTCAAGATGAGGATCAGAAAGTTTTAGTTCGAGATGAAGAAATCAAAGAAAGATAGAGAGAGTATTTTGACAAATTATTCAATGGTAGTTCTACTCAAGACTTGGATAATCTTATCATTCAGTGACAGGACATGAACCATAACTATATGCACAGAATTAGTGAATCTGAAGTTAAATAGGCCTTGAAGAGGATGAAGTCATGGAAAGCTGTTGGCCGATGGATTCCTATTGAGGTATGAGATGCTTAGGAGAGGTGGGCGTGAGATGGTGATCGGAGCAGAACTAGCACTCTAAAACGTGTGTTTTATAAATCAATGAAAAGCTCGTATGTGATAATGTTCCCTTGATACTTCCGTTATAGCATTGGCTCAACGGGTCGAATCCACCGAACGGGAGGCGATAGAAGCATTACAGTCTCTATTCACGTGTTATGTTAACAAGTCTACTTTGTTAAAAGAATTAGAAAAGAAAGGAAATCAAGCATGTGATAGGTAGAGAAGGCAATGAAAACGGCGATGTGAAAACGAAAGAGAAGTGTTTGAAAATCAAAATAGAAAAGAAGATGAAACAAAGGTGAAGTAAGAAGATGGTGAAAACATCGATGAGAAAATGATAAAAGAGTTTTGAAAATGATTATTAAAACAAAGTAAAAGAAAACTCATGGCTACTAACTACCAATTGCTCCACTAACCATGCTAACCTCTTAGTGATAGTTGCCTCACATAGATCCTTGGCCATCACTAATCCTTGGCTTCAAGAGACGATACAGAGCATGGCCCATAAGATTGTTCTTCACACTCAAACAATATATCCATACCACTAGGAAGTTGCAAGCTACTATTAAATCATCAAAACCGGTAGATGTGAGCATGAAATAAAAAGATATTGCAAATTAGCAAGTTAGTGGGTTAGGTGTTAAAAATGTTAGAATGTTAGAATCCATCATCATAAGCCATCAATGGCTCTTGCAAGAGCGAGGCCTTGTAGAGGCTATTAGATTCATGTGGATTATCAAGGAAGTGGTTAGATAGTTAGTGGTTAGTAGTTAGATTGCCATGAGAAGATAGTTAGCTAAGAATCATGTAGAAGATGGAGAAGATTACATTAGAGAAGAAGGATGCACCTTTACATAAATTGTTACCATCTATTACATCAATCCCTCTCTATCTCTCTCTGAATCTCTCAGCCCTACTACAAGATCTAAAAACGAAATATAAATATAAGAAAAGAAAGGAAGAACACCTACATTATCCTACACTAAATATAGAAACCCTAACCTAAATCAAAACTGCCCCCGTTTAGGGACTCTACAGGGTTTTTATAGGCATAGGATGCTTCTAGAAGACGAGACGGGGCCTCGCGTCGAAAATTGACACGTGGTCCCACCAATTACCACGGATCCGTGGCAATACCAGGGACATAAGTCCCTGGTTTTGGCGAACGCGACCCCGTCGCTTCTAAGATCTTCTTGGTATACTCAATTTCAGGTATTTTTGTCCGGATCTTCGTCTGACGTGAGCAAAGGTCTATGTTCGATGTATCTTCTAGAAGATCCCTTACTTGGCCTCCAAGAATTGCGGATTTAATTACCCTAAAATGAGTTTAATTAAGCTCTTATTACCCATTTGTCCTTAAACTCTTGATTAACCTCCAAGAGAGACTAAAACACAGTTTAGACCGACATTTTATTCATAAATCGGTAGGGAATGCGATATAATAATGCATAATTGTAGACTAATCACACCCCCACACTTATTTTTTGGTCGTCCCTAGTAAAACAAGAAAAAAAAACCTATACTACAAATGTTATTACACCACTTTCGCAGGTGACGCGATTGCACTTAGCGTGTGCAATAAGCCGTTAAACCTCTAAGTTACCCCTAGAGGAGGAGTGTTGTCTCCTGAGGGTTTTCAGCAGATAGCATCCACAAAATCCATAAAGAAAGAAGACAAATGATAGTATTTTGAAACACATTTGAAGAGAGACAAGTTACGAAATATTTTGCAAAATATAAAGCGATCTAAGGTCATAAGTCCATCAAAAATTATTCTTCCTTAAACTTAGTCTCTATGCAAGATCTTGTCTTCAATTAAGGTAAGAATTCAAATTAGATTGAATATTTTATCATTCATAAAACCTAAATAATATGCACTTTGTGATAGTGAAGATTTCTGAGATTTCAATTCGAACCATCAAGTCATTTATTCTTAATATATATTTTTTTCTTTTTCTGTTTTTTTCTTCCCTTAGTTTTCTTAGGCTTTCTAATTTACTCGGGTAGTAAGCCTTTTAACCGATGACTCTCAGACCAGACGGTCTTAGGGTACCAGATGAGAAAACATCCCCCGGTTTAAGGACTCGAGTAAACAAGGCCACAAAACTTAAGGGGGATTATTTGTTTCTTTTGACCACCGTTAGGCGTGAATAATCATGCTTCTTGAGGCATAATTATCCAGCTTAATAAGTAATTTTTTTCTTCGTATATTTTTTTCTTTTTATTTATTTTTACTTTATGGCATTTTAGGTCTTTATTTTCATCCCAAAAATGTGTAAGTGTGAAGTGCATGCTATCTAAGACAAAAATTCAAGATAAAATTATCCCCCAATTTATCTTACTTAGCCTATAATTTTAAATAAGATCTATTATTTCGACTATGTTTAAGATGTCATAATTAAGGTTTCCTTAATTTCTAAGATCATCTTAATTTTCTTGAAAATAGATCAAAACTTTGTCTCTTGTTTCAAAAAGTTTTTAAAGAAAGAGAAAAATTCTATACAAAAGGGAAGATTTCTAAAAGTATCTTAAAAAAAGTGTAAAAGAAAGAAAATCTAAAACTCTACATTAGTAAACCCTCAAAAATTTGATCGGAGCGAAACTAGCACTCTAAAAACGTGTGTTTTGTAAAATCAATGAAAAGCTCGTATGTGCTAATGTTCCCTCGATACTTTCATTATAGCATTGACTCAACGGGTCGAATCCACAGGGACGGGAGGTGATAGAAGCATTAACAGTCTCTTTCATGTGTTATGTTAATAAGTCTTCTTTGTAAAAGAATTAGAAAAGAAAAAGAAATCAAGCATGTGATAGGTGGAGAAGGCGATGAAAATGACGATGTGAAAACGAAAGAGAGTGGTTTAGAAAATAAAATAGAAAAGAAGATGAAACAAAAATGAACTAAGAAGATGGTGACAACAACGATAAGAAAATGATAAAAGAGTTTTGAAAATGATTATTAAAACAAAGTAAAAGAAAACTCATGGCTACTAACTACCAATTGCTCCACTAACCATCCTAACCTCTTAGTGATAGTTGCCTCACATGATCCTTGGCCATCACTAATCCTTGACTTCAAGAGACGATACAAAGCATGGCCCATAAGATTGTTCTTCTACATTCAAACAATACATTCAACCACTAACAAATTGCAAGCTACTATTAAATCATCAAAACCGGCTAGAGGTGAGCATGAAATAAAAAAGACATTGCAAGTTAGCAAGTTAATGGGTTAGGTGTTAAAAATGTTAGAATGTTAGAATCCATCATCATGAGCCATCAATGGCTCTTGCAAGAGAAAAGCCTTGTAGAGGCTATTAGATTAATGTGGATTATCAAGGAAGTGGTTAAATAGTTAGTGTTAGTCGTTAGATTGCCATGAGAAGAAAAGTTAGCTAAGAATCATGTAGAAGATGGAGAAATTACATTGGAGAAGAAAGGAGGCACCTTTACATAGATTGTCACCATCTATTACATCAATCCCTCTCTATCTCTCTCTGAATCTTTCAGCCCTACTACAAGATCTAAAAATGAAATACAAATGCAAAAGAAAAGAAGGAAGAACATCTACATTATCCTACACTAAAGCATAGAAACCCTAACCTAAAATCAAAACTGCCCCCGTTTAGGGACTCTACATGGGTTTTTATAGGCATAGGATGCTTCTAGAAGACGAGATGGGGCCACACGTCGAAAATCGACGCGTGGTCCCACCAAATTGCCGCGGATCCACGGCAATACCAGGGACATAAGTCCTTGTTTTGGTGAGCGCGACCCCGTCGCTTCTAAGATCTTCTTGGTATACTCAATTTCGGGTATTTTTATCCGAATCTTCGTCTGTCGTGAGCAAAGGTCTATGTTCGATGTATCCTCTAGAAGATCCCTTACTTGGCCTCCAAGAATTGCGGATTTAATTACCCTAAAACGGGTTTAATTAAGCTCTTATTACCCATTTGCCCTTAAACTCTTGATTAACCTACAAGAGAGACCAAAACACAGTTTAGACCGACATTTTATTCATAAATCGATAAGGAATGCGATATAATAATGCATAATTGTAGACTAATCAGATGGCTGACAACCTCTTTAACAAGATCTGGCTAACTAAAAGATGCCAAATGAGTGAAAGAATAGTACCTTAGTTACCTCTCTATAAGAATAAGGGTGATATCTAGAGTTGTTCAAACTATCGTGGAATAAAACTCATGTGTCACACCATGAAGCTTTGGTAAAGGGTAATTGAACACAGGTTAAGGCAGAATGTTACAATATCAGAGAAGCAATTTGGGTTCATGTCGGGGCGATCGACGACAGAGGCTATTCATTTGCTTCGTAAACTTATAGAATGATTTCGAGAGAGAGAGAAATTTGTATATGGTCTTTATTGATTTAGAAAAAGCTTATGATAAGGTGCTAAGAGAGGTATTATGGTGGACATTGATGAATAAAGTAATCCCCATCAAATATATTAACATAATCAAGGATATGTACAATGGAGTAGTGGCAAATGTCAGAACTTGTGGAGTCATAACAAGTGATTTTTTGAATCACAATTGGATTGCATCAGGGAT
Source organism: Agave tequilana (assembly GCA_038442645.1). Taxonomy (NCBI): domain Eukaryota; kingdom Viridiplantae; phylum Streptophyta; class Magnoliopsida; order Asparagales; family Asparagaceae; genus Agave; species Agave tequilana. The sequence continues at coordinate 74,005 of JAVJIF010017106.1, forward strand.
CAAGCAATTATTAATATTTTATTTAAAAATATATTTTTCAATAATTAACTCATGTATTAAGCTATTAAAAAAAATATTGAAGTCAAATACCGTTAACAGGTTCTAAACTTCTCCTCGTCATTCCTCTAGATAAGAGTTGAGGCGCGCAATTACTATCTTAAGTTATTATTTAAATATGATACCCAGTCACAAGATAGATATATAAACAAATATATATACATGTATAAAAAATAATCTATGTATACATATACACATAGATATCTATCAAACATGAGAGCATGGGAAAATACTATAAAAGCAATTTATGGGCTAGTAAAGAACAAAAAAAATGCTAAAGGACTAGCTCAAGTATAGGCAGGCCAAACAAAGATCATGTAAATACAACTTAAAATATATTAACAAGTATGAAAAGCTAGCTATTCCCATGCATATATAAATCTATGTAGAAATAAAATTTTTAAGTGGAGAAGTTATCAGATCATAGACAATCTTCAAAATAGGTGCTTCTTGATAGCGATGCAATATGACGATAAATCCTTTAAACTTCGATGCATCCACCGCCAAGGCACCATCTCCTCCTATGTCTTGGAGGAGGACAACACACCTACATGAATTAAGTTTGGTGTGTTCTTTGGTACCTAAATTTTTTGGGTCCTATAGGGTTAGTACTTTCTCGAACCCAAATATTTTTGTTTAACATATTTAACTTAGTATAACAAAATTTTACTAAATGGCCTTTGCGACCGCAATGTGCACATGTGTACACTTTGTCATACATGAAAGCATGCATATGTTGATGTGTATATGCATGTTATGCTATTTTTCATGGTGTGTATGAGATGAATGGGATGTATGTTTTCTTTGGGTTTTCACCTTTGGAAACATAGAATTAATTTGTTCATATCAAATGGACACTTTTCAAGGTAGTATCCAAAATATCAATACGTTTTTACACTTTTTCAAGGTAGTTTCCAAAATATCAATACGTTTTTCGATATCCAAAATTCATTTTTATTAAAAACAATATTAGGGTTTTTACCCTTACAAATAAGTTTATATTTATCAAAATCTTTTTTGTTTTCTCAAAAGAAATAGATAAGTCATTTTTCTCTTTAATTACAATTTCTAACTTATTCTTTAAAAAGTCATTTTCCTTTTTCAATTTTTTATTTGTGCAAGAGAAATTTCATATTTATTTTATAATTCTTTAAAAACTTGTGCAAGTTCATTCATAATTAAATCATCATCTTCTAGTGAGGTTTCGAGATTTACCATGAAATTCTCCTCTCCGTTTGCCATGAAGCAAACATGTGCGGCATCAATCTCCTCTTCGGAATTCGTTTTTGAATCATCCCAAGTGGCAACCATTGCTTCTTCTTCTTATGCACATTCTTAGAGGTGGTGGCTTGAAGAGATAACCCGTCTTCTTACAATGAAAACAAGGACCCGTCTCCTCCTTCCTCTTTTCAAACATTCCTTGAGGTCTTCTTCTTTGGAAGTTGCTTTGTCTTTCCTTCTTATAAAATATTTTTCCCACTCTCCTAATGAGCATGGCAAAGTCTTCATCTCCATCTTCAGATGAATCTTCTTTATCGATGGTGGAGGGAGTAGCTTTTAAAGTAATCGCTTTCTTCTTTGGAGTCTCCCTTTCTTCTCTCACCTTCATTTCCATCTCTTGAGTTTTAAGATTTCTGATGAAGCCAGAGAAGTCCATCTCTTCTCTATCGTTGAGCTACTTTACGATTGTTGCCATGACTTCCCAAGCTTTAGAGAGGGTTCTAATGACCTTTCGAATCTTTTGGTCATTGTCAATGGTATCACCTTCATCATGGGAAATCGTGCACAAAAAGTATTGTTTTAAAATCGCTAATTAAAGTGTGTGTGGTTTGGCTTTCTCGATATTTTCGTTATAGCAAAGAGGTTGATCGAGCTAAATCTGCACAAAAAATAAAGAACTTTAGGAACAGTGCTAGGTCCTTAATTCTACCGTGTAGATTAGGGCTAACGAGTCGTGATCCACAGGGAGGGACAACGATGGAAGCATTATGTAAGTTTCTTCTTTTAATTTACAAAAACTAATAATACTTATCTTCTCATTTATAAAAGAAAAATAAAAATATTAAGTTAAGTTAAGAGAGGATGGTAGAAGAAGAGATGGTGGTGTTGTTTTTTTTATTATAAAGGAAAAAGAAACAAAAAGATAAAGAAAAGTGTTGATGCAAAAATAAAAAATAAAAGAAATAAAAGAAAAATATTTACCTCTACTGTTAAAGCAAAATGAAATTTACCTTGGCATGAGTAAAGCAAAGTAATAGAAAGAATAAAGGAAAGCAAGGCTTCGGTGTGATCGAGTACAATGAAGAAAAGTGGTAAACCTCCATTATTGTCACCTTCAATATAAGCTTCTTGAAGAAAAGATTATAATAATGTCACTCTACAATAACTCTTCCTCTCTTTTAATCATATAACTCTCTCTAACCTAAGCTAAAAAGAAAAATAAAAGAAAAATAAAAATTACACTGAAGAAGAAAAGAAAAATCTAAAGTAAAGCTTTCTCTGAGATGGTGCCCTTTCTGCCTTCGAGGTATGATGGTATTTATAAGAGAAAATCAGAGAGATAAAAAGCGTATGAAGATAGGAAGAGCTAGATATTTCTGAATTTGAATTCTTTCCTTATCTCCAAACTTGATTTGATTTATCCAGAAATTTAATTTTGACCTGCAACTTTTTATCGTATTGGTCACTGAATATGGCTTAACAGATGGCTGAATTAGAACGTGTAATCAACATAGGAGTTGTAGTCCTTCAAGTCTTCTTTCTGGATCATCTTGAATCATTAAATTTGAGTTTCGATAGAGAAAGTTATGATTAAAATACTAAAGGGTGTCTAGTCTGAATCCGAATTAAATTCAGATTTTCTCTCTTTTATCTTCATCTTGTGGTGCAAGCAATCTGGTTCAAATAGAAGTTCATCTCTATCTTTAATGAGGATGATGATTCATCTTGTTCTATTTTTCTCCTCCTCTAGATTTGGTTCAAATAGAAGTACCTCAAGGGAGTCATTCCCTTGGACCATCAAGCATTGTGACTCGGATTCTCCACTAGACTCCTCCTCTTGTTGGATTGGCATTTGAAGCTCGGAGGTGGTGGTTGTTGTCAACATATTCCACACTGCAAATGCGGAATCAAAGTTAGAAACACTCATAAGATAATCTTTAGATAATGTGCTTCTAATGGCCTCAAGGGCTTGTGCATTGGCCCTATATGCTTGCTATCACTAAGGTAGGATTCCTTGGTAATGGCAAGGTAAACCTTATGCCCTAGGGTTTGTAAATAAATGGTCATCCTAATCTTCCAAACAAAAATGTTGGAAGGGTCAAACATAGGTGGGGTCATGAAGGCCATGGTAAACTATATGAGTGTGCAAACACAAATGCAAACAATATATTAGCAAACAAATGGATCTCACTCCTAGGATGTTAAGCCTAAGTATCAAGAGCGTTGGCTCTGATACCAATTGAAAAGCACACCTAGAGGGGGGGTGAATAGGTGTACTTACTAATCTAGAAACTAAATGCTCTAAATGCGGAAGCTAATGCAAATTTTGCAACACACTTAATACAACACACAAGTGTAGCCAAATTCCCTGTGAAGGGTTCTGAACTAACTCCTCTTGATTCCCCTTGAATGGGTTGAAGTGCTATGTGAAGCCCTTGTGGTTAAGTATAAGTGAGGCACACACACAAGCAATCCAAGTATATAAGATATAGCAATATGAAATATGCAAGGCACAACACAGCAATGAATGATATGAATGAAGAATGATGCTTTGCACAAAATAGAGAGAGTTAGAGAGACAAGTGGATCAAATGCTAAAACAAGATATGTTTCGAGGTTCGAGCACCCAGCTCTACATCCCCGCCTACACCCGTGTAGGATTTTCAATCCACTATCTCCCACCGAGGGAACCTCTACCGAAGAGGATTTGTTACAACAAAGGGAGTACCAACTCCTCTCTCTCAACACCGCCTCACAACCGAGGGTAGGCCCGTAGCCAATGCAACAACAACACCTCTACCGAAGAGGGTTTACAAATCAAACTCCACCTCTCACTAGAGGGAGCAAACCAACCAACTCAACCTCTACCAAAGAGGGAGCAAACACCAACCCAAATCAACAACCTCAACCTCTACCAAAGAGGGAGCAACTCAAGAAATCAAGGGTTTACAACAAGTGGTATATCTCAACCACAAACCTCTTTCCTTTTTCTCTTTTCCCACAAAACAAGATCCTAATAGAATAGGATAGATGATATAGCTCAAGTGTGAAAAAATAAAGTGTTTTGATCAAAGAAAATCTCTTGAGAAAAATACCAAATTGATATAGAAATGAAGAACAAGGAGACCAATTCCCAAAAACCTATTTTCTTTGAAAATAACAAAATACTTAAAAACAAACAAGATGAATCTTTTTGCTCTTTAAACTCTTTTAAAAACTTCTTTTTAAAACCAGAGAATGGGAAATTTTTGCTCTTGAAAATCTTGGATAAACCATGAAGAGATGGGGTATTTATAGCCCCATCAGAAAACTAGCCGTTAGGCTGATCTGGCAGCCTGACAGGCTACAGGTCGGCCGGCCCGGCCGACCGCCAACGATCTAAAATATGACCGTTAGGCAAACCCGGTCGACCGCCCGGTCGACCCAAATAAACAGAGAGCAGAGCTCTCTGGTACGGTCGGCCGCCCGGCCGACCGTCCCTGTGTCTGCCAAACGTGCACAGGCTTGTGCACGTCGGTCGACCGCAAGGATCGACCGGCCTTAGGTGCGGTCGACCCGTGCGGTCGGCCGACCTGGCCTGTCAGCCACAAAACTGAGACAGAAACACATGTTAAAAATATTTTAGAAAATCTTTTTAAGTCTTGTAAAAATACCCAAAAATAGTTTTATCATTTTGCATTGATATATAAACATGTGATAAAAAGTTTGGCTCAAATATCAATCAATATGAACTATTTTTGTGTCTTATCATTTTTACCAAAAACCAAAACTTGTATTTTTATCAAACTTGATTTTTCAATACATGAATAAGATAGTCAAAATAAGTTTGTATAGGAAGTGTAAGCATGTATGTATAACTAGAATACATCTACTATACATATAAACCATGTAAATTGTTTTGATCAATCTATTCATGAAACACATATCGGTTAAACTAAAAACGAAAAACCAATATTCAAACATAAAACTTGTGTGTGTTGTGCACTTGAGCATATCAACTATACATATCTTTACAAATGGATCTAAAACACACTAAACACTAGAATACCTAAGTCTTCTTGACGATCTCCATCTTCAAGTAGACTTGATCCCAAACGTGATCCACTGAGTGCAAAAGTATGATCTTGATGCTCGGGACCTGGAATCACCATGTGAAAGCTTCCAAACTCCTCTTTTTGAGGCAATCACCAACTAATATCTTGATCAAAGATCTGAAACTAAAATCACAAGATTATTAGTAAACATAACTACATGAGTTAATCATCATCAAAACTAGAGTGGAAGGCCTTTGGGCCAACAATCTCCCCCTTTTTGATGATGACAAAACTCATGGAGTTATATATGCATGGATTAAAGTTAAGCTTCAAAGAAGCTCCCCCTTAACTCATGCATAAACAAATAAACATAATGAATATACAATGAATGCTCTTAAACATGAATGCATAGAAATGCATAAACAACAAAGGTTCTAGATACCAATGAAAGGTTTAAAAACAAAACATGTTCTAGAAACCAATTAAAATTAATTAAATTAAACTTAATAATTAAACTTAATATATGCAAAACATAAGCATGCATATATAAATCTTATAAACTCAAAATCTTTCTCCCCCTTTTTGTCAATCATCAACAAAGGGGTAAAAAATCAAAAGCAAAACAAATCTTCTCCTCTTTTTAATATAAAGAAACAACCTTCGATGAGGGGTAAAAAGAACCACATCAACAAATCTTTCTCCCCCTTTTTGTTCGAAACAAAAAAAAATCAATAAAAGTTGAAAACAAGAAAAATAATATTCTCCCCCTTTTTGTCTAAAACAAAAAACAAAACCAAATGGGGTGACAATCAATTAAGGTACCAATTGAAAATATGTTAAAGAATAGCATCTTGATACCAATTGAAAGGAAATAAACAAAAAAAATATTGATACCAATTTTAAGCAAAACGCATGAAAATCTTGATACCAATTGAAATTAAACATAATAAATTTTGAATGTCTAAACAAAAATTTTGATACCAATGTAAATATTTTTCATTTTGAACATATGATACCAAATTTGAATTTTCAATCATAAAGTATGGGAGTACAAATATCAATTGAAAGACAAAATCAAATTTTCTCCCCCTTTATGAAATACAAACTAAAACAATGCGTAGCTTGATACCAATTTAAAAGTAATCAATTGAAACAAATTGAAGCTCAAGCTTAGCATAAACAAAAGATTTTGTGCTTAAAGATATAGGGATATAATGAGCACAATAAAACATATATGTATGAAAATAGATACCAATTGAAATTGATATTCTTTAAAATGAAAGCATACATACATACAAACATATATGAGTATACAAGAAAGGTCAAAATTGATACCAATTGAAAGAATTCAATGATACCAATTGAAATAACAATAAGATCAAGTGTATACATCATATTATCTACCACCCAATCAAGGTTCAAGTTTTAAATGATTTTCAATATAAGGCATACATGAACATGATCTCCCATCCATCCTCCCATAGAAGGCAGGGATTTTCAAAAATAGGTTTGAAAATAGAGTACGTTTGAAAAACTCTACCATATAAAGAATACGAACTAGTTAAATGGAAAAACTTGTAAACTAGTGCGAAATCCTTCAAGTAAGGAATAAAACAAAATAGTTTTTCATAAAACATGAAATCCACATGATAGTCAACACTCAAGTCAATGAAGCATAAATATGACTCATGAAAATAAAACATGAGTAAATAAGAAATGTGAGTGTACAAATACAATGTGAAGAACATGATCATGAAAATATACATTTTAGCTCAATATTCCTTTAAAACAAGAAAATCATCAAAACTTATTTAATCTTCAAGGTATATGTATGTCCTATACAAACTAAAGTATACATACATATCCAAACACAACGAGTCCACAAAGATATATGCATGAAGGCACGTGGCTCAAAAGGATGTATATGTATAAACAATAATTTGGATAAAATGCACATATACATGAAGTTAAACATATAAACATAAAAACATGAAACTTTAAATTTCCATTAAAAGAAGTTTCATTTCAAGGCATATGTATGATTTGTCAACACAAAAAGTATACATACATATCCCTAAACACGATTGAGTCCATATGTATAGATTTGCATGAAAAGCAAATGACTCAAGGGGTATTCATGTATATCTTAAAGTTTGACAAAATAGACATATACATGAAGTGAAAACTCATACACATAAAAACAAATCCAAAATAGGAATACAAGTTTAAAATGTATGAAACTAGACTAACTAGCACATCTAATGGGTTCAAATACGCATTCAAGCTCAAACATATATAGATTTATTTGTGGCCCACTATATGCACAAATATATACCAAGTTTTAATGAAAACTAACATTTAAACATGTAATCAACACATGAAGCATCAAAACACGATAAAAATCAACATGATGAACATAAACATGATTATTATGAATATCCACATGTTATTAGAAATATGATATACGCAATATCAACCAAATAGTGAGAACACAAAAGAATTTATCCATATTAAACATGGGTGTCTAAAAAAATCTAAACATGTATATCACAAATCTAATAAGCATGGCATTTTCATACTAATCACTAACAATGAAACATGCTATAAACAATGAATATTAAAAGCATGTAAATAAAATTAGGAGTTAGGAATCGTTACCAAAACCTAGAAGGCAACTTCCCTTGTCTCCAAAACATGGTGGTCATCTCCACCAAACTCCCTTGAAAGTGATGCATCCAATAGATTTTCATGAAGCTCGGAACGCATCCACTCCAAGGTACGGCTACTCTCACGTCATGTGAGAGCCCACACTACATCAAAAATAGGAGGGGTGGTCTTTGGTACCCATATCTTATTGGGTCCATGGGGGTTAGTACCTTCTCTAACCCAAATAAATTTATTTGCTAAATTTACAACATGTATTCTATCATAGCAAAATTTAGCAAGGTGGCCCTTACGTCCACAATGTGTACAAGTGTACACATGAGCATACATAGTGTGATGGTGTCCGTGAGGAGCATGTGTATGCCGTGGAGGGTGTGCATGAATAGATGGAACTTGTTTCTTTCGAACCAAGGATTCCAAGCGTGTGTGGTTCATGGCACATTGGCTCATAGTGGAGCCCAAACAATCAACTTTCTTCTTCAACAAACAAATATCATCATTAATCTTAGAAGAAGAAGTGCATGCAAGGGTGATCTAGGTGAAGCTACCCTAGCATGGCAAACATGAGAAACAATATCATTTTTTAAAGATTTATTTTTATAACAAATTTCTAATTCTTTTGAAATAAAATCAATTCTCTTTTTAAAGAATTATTTTCTTTTAAAACAGAATCAACTTTTGAAGACAAATTTTTATTTTCTTCAAAAGAGTTTCACAATCATTTTTAGATTTTAAAAACTCATTTTCTTTTACAACAAGATTAAGTTGAGATCTAAGTGAGTCACATTCACTAGAAATCTCTTCTTTCTCTTGCAAAACATTGTTAAGTCTAGAATGCAAACTTTTATTTTCTTTTTCAATTTCTAGACTTTTCTTTTTCAAAACATTATATTTTTCAATAAGTTTTTCACAAACAATAGATAGTTCTTCATTCAAAACATGGGCATCAACATAATCATTTGAAGAACTAGCACAATCATCTCTATCTAGTTGAGATTCCAAAAGTACCTCAAGGGAGTCATTCCCTTGGACCATCAAGCATTGTGACTCGGATTCTCCACTAGACTCCTCCTCTTGTTAGATTGGTATTTGAAGCTCGGAGGTGGTGGTTGTTGTCAACATATTCCACACTGCAAATGCGGAATCAAAGTTAGAAACACTCATAAGATAATCTTTAGATAATGTGCTTCTAATGGCCTCAAGGGCTTGTGCATGCATTGGCCCTATATGCTTGCTATCACTAAGGTAGGATTCCTTGGTAATGGCAAGGTAAACCTTATGTCCTAGGGTTTGTAAATAAACGGTCATCCTAATCTTCCAAACAGAATGTTGGAAGGGTCAAACATAGGTGGGTCATGAAGGCTATGGTAAACTATATGAGTGTGCAAACAAGCAAATGCAAACAATAGATTAGCAAACAAATGGATCTCACTCCTAGGATGTTAAGCCTAAGTATCAGGAGCGTTGGCTCTGATACCAATTGAAAAGCACACCTAGAGGGGGGGTGAATAGGTGTACTTGCTAATCTAGAAACTAAATGCTCTAAATGCGGAAGCTAATACAAATTTTGCAACACACTTAATACAACACATAAGTGTAGCCGAATTTCCCGTGAAGGCCTCTGGACTAACTCCTCTTGATTCCCCTTGAATGGGTTGAGGTGCTATGTGAAGCTCTTGTGGTTAAGTATAAGTGAGGTACACACACAAGCAATCCAAGCATATAAGATATAGCAATATGAAATATGCAAGGCACAACACAAGCAATGAATGATATGAATGAAGAATGATGCTTTGCACAAAATAGAGAGAGAGTTAGAGAGATAAGTGGATCAAACGCTAACAACAAGATATGTTTCGAGGTTCGAGCACCCAGCTCTACATCCCCGCCTACACCACCGTGTAGGATTTCCAATCCACTATCTCCCACCAAGGGAACCTCTACCGAAGAGGATTTGTTACAACAAAGGGAGTACCGAACTTCTCTCTCAAACACCGCCTCACAACCGAGGGGTAGGCCCGTAGCCAATACAACAACAACACCTCTACCGAAGAGGGTTTACAAACCAAACTCCACCTCTCACTAGAGGGAGCAAACCAACCAACTCAACCTCTACCAAAGAGGGAGCAAACACCAACCCAAATCAACAACCTCAACCTCTACCAAAGAGGGAGCAACTCAAAAATCAAGAGTTTACAACAAGTGGTATATCTTAACCACAAACCTCTTTCCTTTTTCTCTTTTTCCACAAAACAAGATCCTAATAGAAAAGGATAGATGATATAGCTCAAGTGTGGAAAACAAAGTGTTTTGATCAAAGAAAATCTCTTGGGAAAAATACCAAATTGATATAGAAATGAAGAACAAGAAACCAATTCCCAAAAACCTATTTTCTTTGAAAATAACAAAACACTTAAAAACAAACAAAATGAATCTTTTTGCTCTTTAAACTCTTTTAAAAACTTCTTTTAAAACTAGAGAATGGAGATTTTTGCTCTTGAAAATCTTGGATAAAACCATGAAGAGATGGGTATTTATAGCCCCATCAAAAACTAGCCGTTAGGCTGATCTGGCAGCCTGACAGGCTACCGGTCGGCCGGCCCGGCCGACCACCAACGGTCTGAAATATGACCGTTGGGCAAACCCGGTCGACCGCCCGGTCGACCCAAATAAACAGAGAGCAGAGCTCTCTGGTACGGTCGGCCGCCCGGCCGACCGTCCCTGTGTCTGCCAAACGTGCACAGGCTTGTGCACGTCGGTCGACCGCAAGGGTCGACCAGCCTTAGGTGCGGTCGACCTGTGCGGTCGGCCGACCTGGCCTGTCAGCCACAAAACTGGAACAGAACACATGTTAAAAATATTTTAGAAAATCTTTTTAAGTCTTGTAAAAATACCCAAAAATAGTTTTATCATTTTGCATTGATATATAATGATTGAGATTTAAGAATTTGTAATAATAAGAATGAGTTGTAGAGTTCTTAGTCTCAATGCTATCCGCTGTAGTAAGGGCCAAAGGGGGGTCGAGGGATCCTAGGAAGGATGCGATGCAAGCTTTTCGGCCGATTCCTCTGTATGCTTTGAATAAAACAGAGAAAGGATTAGATTTGAAGTGTATATGAATAAAGAAGTATGATTTTACTGATCTACTACCACAACCCATCATGCAAGTCTTGCATGTTGAATTTCATCTTGAGATATATGTGATTCATCCTAGGTTATTAAGAATGATTCAAGTAAGGAAAGATGATACAAGATTCTAACTAAGTTATATTATTAAAACTAAACAATGTTTCATCCTAACATCTAAGAACAGCTTAAGAAAAGATTAATTTTAAATTTAGGCTGTCCTAGTTCTTAAGTATGAAGTCATGAGAAGTCTTTTAAATGTGCAACCTAGATTAAGAAATCTAATTATCAATTTAATCTTCAAGAACATAATCATTAACCTAGGGTTTCTAAAGAATGGTCATCAATCGATTCAAATCCTAACTTGCCCTAGGGTTGCTTAAGTGATCAGCAAACCACACAAAGAATTAGTTAGACATCATTTTTTTTATAATTATTTTTTTATATCTTTTTTATTTTCTTTTTTTTTTAATTAGAAGAAAAGAAGAAGAAAGAAAACAAGAGATCACAGATGAAACCGAAGCAAATAAACACAGAGAAAAGAAATAAAATTGACAAGAATTAAATATGCAAAAGAAAGTAACCTTTATTCGAAAGTACGTCTCCAAATACAAGCTCCTTCTTCTCCACAAAGCCTTAAAAACGAAATTACAATGTGCAGAATTTTAAGAAAAAGCTAAAGAAAAAAAAACCTAATCTTCTCTGGCTGCCCTCTCTGCTGCGCCTGCAGAGGTATTTATAGGTGCAGAAGGCGATAGAGTCCCGGATAAACTCCTCCACGAAAACTGGTAGATGGATAAGGTAAGATTGCCACGGAAACGCGGCTTGGCCGCGTTCCGCGGCCATAGTCTGATCTTTGCCGCGCACTTTCGCGCGTGGCCTCCTCTGGTCCGTCCATCTGGGCGTTTCTTTCTAGAATCTGCATCCTGACTCTTCATATTGGATTTTCGAGATAACTTAGAAATCAAGTTACCTTTTATCCAAATTCCTTAAAAAACGAATCTCATCCTTGCACACTTATTTATCCTCATCCCCCAAGCATTTAGGGTTGAATAGAACTCTATCCTTTCCCTCTTTGTAGTATTTGCAATTTTTACACTTTGTATTTGCACTTTTGACTTCTTGTAATTGCACTTTTACACCTGGGCTTGGACTTGGGCTTGGATATGGGCTTTTGGGCTTCATTAAGCTTTAATTCTTTATTTAATTCAACACTCAAGGCCTGCACACATTAAATAACAAAATATTAATAAATATGCATTATTATATGAATAAATGTGAAAATGTGATGGTAAATATGATGACAATTATGCATTTTTCACTACCAATAATATAAACATGTGATAAAAAGTTTGGCTCAAATATCAATCATATGAACTATTTTTGTGTCTTATCATTTTTACCAAAAACCAAACTTGTATTTTTATCAAACTTGATTTCAATACATGAATAAGATAGTCAAAATAAGTTTGTATAGGAAGTGTAAGCATGTATGTATAACTAGAATACATCTACTATACATATAAACCATGTAAACTTGTTTTGATCAATCTATTCATGAAAACACATATCGGTTAAACTAAAAACGAAAACCAATATCCAAACATAAAACTTGTGTGTGTTGTGCACTTGAGCATATCAACTATACATATCTTTACAAATGGATCTAAACACACTAAACACTAGGATACTTAAGTCTTCTTGACGATCTCCATCTTCAAGTAGACTTGATCCCAAACGTGATCCACTGAGTGCAAAGGTATGATTTTGATGCTCGGGACCTGGAATCACCATGTGAAAGCTTCCAACTCCTCTTTTTGAAGCAATCACCACTAATATCTTATTCAAAGATCTGAAACTAAAATCACAAGATTATTAGTAAACATAACTACATGAGTTAATCATCATCAAAACTAGAGTGGAAGGCCTTTGGGCCAACATATAAGACCAATCTGGCATACTTAGTTGATTAGCGTTATGTAATGTCGGGTTGGTAGTATCCGAATTGAAAGAGGTTGGGGTGAAATATGGATTTAAGTTATAATCAGAATAATTGTAATTATAATCCATTTTCACAAGAACAAACAAATAAACAAATAAGAAAATAAAGAAAATCTAGCCTATATTAGGGTAGAGCTTAGACCTAGACGACTCCTAACTGTTGATTATCCACAGGAGATATATTACAAAATCAGGTAGGGGCAAGATTGGTGGGAGGAATCCTTTAAGCAACGAGCCTAATTATGCCACACCATCAGCCTTTGGGGTTTCGCCCCTCAATCCCTAACCTTAGACACCAATTTGGCTAAGAGTCAAATTCTAACAACTTCCCCCTTAGGTCAATCCTATTTGAGTCTGAGATGTCCCTCGGGCCAATGTCTACTTAATTTTAAGGTAGGAGGGGATAGTGAGTGAGGAGATGATTTTTGGGTTAAGAAAGGGTAATGACTTTCCCACCTTATCTTGTTTTGGATATGCCCTTACATCGTTTTTGTGCTCATGTGCAAGTATATAGCAAAAATAAAACCCAAGCAATATAACATACAAGTGTGTTTCCTAAGCTATATGCAATGCAGACGTACCTTTTTCTCTAGCACTCTTCAACAGTAATATAAAGAAACGAAATAGACAGATGCCCTAAGATGCAAGAGTTTAAGCGTTTTTTAGCATGTACAAAGCAACAAGTTACTGTTGATTTGAAACATGTACAGAGTGAGTTAAACAGATAAACTAATAACTGCAGAAAGCTAAATCTCTGAAAATCAAGCAATCTGTAAGATACAGAAACTACAGTTAGTAGTTCACCACAGTATGGGCTCTAATGCTCTGCCTTCTTGGATAAAGACACAGAGTAGCAATATGTCCAGTGTAGCTCCTAGTTTCTATAATTAGCCTCTGTACATCAAAACAGAGAAGAAAAAGAGATTAATTGTTAAAGTAAATCAAAAAGAAAAGAAAACTTACTGTCCGTCACCGACAATGGCGCCAAAATTATGATCGAGCCAAACCTGCACAGAAAAATAAAGAACTTTAGGAACAATGTTAGGTCCTCAATTCTACCGTGTAGCTTAGGGCTAACGGGTCGTGATCCACAGGGAGGGACAACGATGAAAGCATTATGTAAGTTTCTTCTTTTAATTTACAAAAACTAATAATACTTATCTTTTCAGTTTATTAAAAAAATATTAAGTTAAGTTAAGAGAAGATGGTAGAAGAAGAGGTGGTGTTGTTTTATTTTAATTATAAAGAAAAAGAAACAAAAGATAAAGAAAATTGTTGATGCAAAAATAAAAAATAAAAAAATAAAAGAAGATTATTTACCTCTACTATTAAACCATAATGAAATTTACCTTAGTATGGAGTAAAGCAAAGTAATAGAAAGAATAAAGGAAAGTAAGCTTCGGCGAGATCGAGCACAATAAAGAAAAGTGGGAAAACTCCATTAATTGTCACCTTCAATATAAACTTCTTGAAGAAAAGATTACAATAGTGTCACTCTACAATAACTCTTCCTCTCTTTTAATCATGTAACTCTCTCTAAGCTAAGCTAAAAAGAAAAATAAAATAAAAATAAAAATTACACTGAAGAAGAAAAGAAAAAATTTAAAGTAAAGCTCTCTATCTGAGATGGTGCCCTTTCTGCCTTCGAGGTATGATGGTATTTATAAGAGAAATCAGAGAGATAAAAAGCGTATGAAGATAGGAAGAGCTAGATATTTCTGAATTTGAATTCTTTACTTATCTCCAAACTTGATTTGATTTATCCAGAAATTCAATTTTGACCTGCAACTTTTTATCGTATTGGTCACTGAATATGGCTTAACAGATGGCTGAATTAGAAGTGTAATCAATATAGAGTTGTAGTCCTTCAAGTCTTCTTCTTTCTGGAGCATCTTGAATCATCAAATTTGAGTTTTGATAGAGAAAGTTATGATTAAATACTAAAGAGTGCCTAGTCTGAATCCAAATTAAATTCAGATTTTCTCTCCTTTATCTTCATCTTGTGGTGCAAGCAATCTGATTCAAATAGAAGTTCATCTCTATCTTTAATTAGGATGGTGATTCATCTTGTTCTATCTTTCTCCTTCTCTAGATTTGAGTAGCAATTAGGAGTCCTACTTCATCCTTCCTCCTCCTCCCCTAGATTTTAAATTAATAATTTAAAATCCAAGTTTAGATTAGTTAGATAAGATAGAAGCTTCTAAATTACTAAAATAAATCATGCATATAGGCTTGTAGGCTTTTTGGGCTTTCGAGCTTCTATTGGGCTTCATTTATTTATTCTTTAATTACTCAAGGCCTACACAATACTAAACAATAAAACGTTACATAGCAGTGCTTTAAAAAGAATAAGTAGGATAAATATGCACTTTTGACTACATATCAGAGGTTAAACAGGTTGAATTCATAGAGACGGGAAGTGATAGAAGCTTTACCGTATGTTCACGTGTGTGTGAACAGTTCTTCTATGTTTCAAAGAATCAAAAGAAAAATAAAGAATGGAAAGAGAAGAGCACGATGGAAACAAAGATGGAAACATTGAATAGATGGTATTTATGATTTTTGGTATATTTCTAAAATAAAGTAAAAAATAATAAAACTCATGGATACTAATTACTAATGGCTCCACTAATCATACTAACCTCTTAGTGATAGTTGCCTCACATGTATTCTTGGCCATCACTAGTCCTTGGTTCAAGAGCGCTTCAAAGCATGTCCCATATATAACTCATCACATCCAAACTCAGTAACAAGTGGAAGCTACACTTAAACTATCAAAACTAAATAAGAGCAAGCATGAAATAAAGTAATGTTAGCTTATTAAAGAGGATGTTAAGTGTTAGAATCCATCATCACAAGCCATTAATGGCTTTTGCAAGAGTAAGGCCAAGCAGAAGCTATTAGATTCATGTGGATTATCAAGTAAAAAGTAAGCAAGTTAGTGGTTAGTAGTTAATTGCCATGAGAAAAAAAGCTAAGCATGTAAAGAGTTAAAAGAGAGCCAATAGAGATAAAGAGATAATCTTTCATAAATTGTTACCTTCCATTACAAGAACTATTGCTTTCATCTTATGTACTACTCTCTTCCCTATTACAAGATCTATAAGAAATGAAAAATACAAAAGAGGAAGAAGAAGATCTAAACTAAGGGGCTGTTTGTTTCGCCGTAAAAAACGTAAAAGTCTGTAATTCATAAATGACTTACAACCCAATGACAACTACGACGTTTGTTTGGACCGTAATTCATAAAAGACTTACGTGACTTAACTACCACTCACTTGCAACCCAATTACCACTCACTTACAGCCCAGTTACAGTTAATATTGTGGTCATGAAATTTGTATTATTTTTTTATGCTAATATTAAATTTTTTTAATATTTAACATTTTTAATATTTATTTGCAATACTAAAACTTTTTAAATCACCAAATAGTTAATTTTGTGGTCAACTTTTTCACTTACGACTTACACATTACGACAACCAAACACCGTAAAATATAATACACTTTTTCACTTACACTTTATATTACCAACTAAACACCGTAAAACTTACATGCATGTAACTCATTTACAACTTAAAAGACTTTACTAATTATGACTTACGAACTACGGCCAATTACGAAACCAAACAGACCCTAAAGAAGGGAAACTACCCTAAAAACTCCTCTCCCTGAAAATCTGCTCAACACTGGGTATTTATAGGAAAAGAGGACACCAAGGGCTGCACGGAGTCGTGCATCGAAGCTCAACGCACGACTCCATAGCATGGCCGCGTCCGTGCTGCGCGTCCAGGCGCGCAGCACTAAAGCCAGCAGGTCATGACTGCTCTGATGTATGAGTATGAGCTGCTACTTCCTTATTTTCTGCTCGCTGCTGCAGCAGAATATGCTTTCAAAGTCAATGGCTATATTAGAATCTAAAAATCATCAAATAAATGGGATTTTTGATCTTCTTTTTCATTCCACACCCTAAACTTAGGAACACACAAGAAAATCATTATTTAGCAGAATTTTATAAAAAATAAGTGTGAAAATGTGTATGAAATATGCAATATTGGAGACTAATTACATTTCCACACTTATTTTTGCTCGTCCCGAGGAAAACAGAAAAACTAAGGAAATTATTACACTGCTTTCGCAGGTGACGCAGTTGCACTGATCATATGCAACAAGCCTTTAAAGATCTAGGTTTTCCCTAGAGGAAAAGTTTTGTCTCCTGAGAGTTTTCAGCGGATTACACCCACAAAATTCATAAAGAAAGAAGTCAAATGTTAGTATTTTAAAAACATATTTTTTAATTGAGAAAAGTATTGAAATATTTTTGTGAGAATTTAAGTGATCCAAGACCATACGTTAAAATTATTCTTCCTCAAATAAGTCTAAATGCAAAATCTTATTATAAATTAAATGTAAGAATTTAAAATTGAATTGATTATTTGGTCTTTCATAAAACTCTTAGAAAAATATGCACTTTGTAAACTGTGAAATTTTTTTTGGATATCGACTCTAACATTCATGTCATTTATTTGTATATATTATTTTTTTTCCTTCCCTTAGTCTTCTCAGGCTTTCTTATTTACTTGGGTAGTGAGCCTTTAACCAGTGACTTCCAAATCAGACGATTTTAGGGCAGCATGAGAAACATCCCTTGAGCTTAAGGACTCGAGTAAACATGGTCACAAAACTAAAAGGAATTATTTTGTTTTTGTCCATCTTTTTAGGCATGAATAATCATGCCTCCTGATGTATAATTACCCAGTTTCAATAAGTGATTTTTATTTTTATTATTTTTTTGATATTTTCTTCATGACATTTTTAGTGTTTGTTTTAACTCAAAAATTGTGTAAGTGTGAAGTGCATATCACAAAAAAAATGTCCTACGAATAATAAAAACCCAAGATCCCTTAGCCATTCTATTTCCTCGTCGCCTTGAAGAGATATTCTCTCTCCATTAAACTAATATTTCAATTTTGTAAGACTTCTATAAAATACATGATATCCTTTTTCCTTGTATCATTGAAAAGAAACGCCTTACAGAATACGACGGTGATGCGAGGCGGCCGAAGCCTACTGGGCCGGCTTTGCGTCTCATTTTATAAAAATTCGGTCTGGACGGAGCTAAATTTTAGGCCCAGAACGGTCCAGGATTAAGCCCAAATCACGGATCCCAAGTGCCTCAAAAGAGGTATTTTTGTTATTTTGCGGCGTCCCCTCTTCTCTGCCCTTTTTCCCTTGGATCTCATCATCTTCCCTTTTTCTTCCATTTTCTTTTTTTTTTTCGAGAAATTGCAGTAGCCATAGCCATGCCACTCTTCAAATCCAATCTCTTCTCGAGCTTTGGCTCCTCTTCACGGGTCAGAAACTCTCTCTCCCCCCAATCAATCTGCGAAGATAATCATTGATCGATGTCTCTCGCTCATCTTTTCGTTTCTTATATTTGTTGATTTTGCAGGGCGAGGTTCATCTTCCACGTCGTGGATACCACATCGATCTCGGCGCTCGGGAGAAGGCGGTGAGCATTCTTTCTTCTTTCCTTTTTATTTTTTTTCTCTTAAGTTTTGGTAGCTAGGATTAGGGTTTCTATTTTTTGACTGTTATTATTCGATTTCTAAATTTCGTTGGGGCATTCCCTACTGAGCGACGTGCTACATCAGAGCCCGAGTGTAGTGAAAAGTGGACAAGGGTTGTTAGGTCGTAAGTGACGCGCCACATCATTGCCCGGATGTGATGTCAAATGAGAAGGTTCTCACACTTTTATGAGCGAGTGATAGTAAAGAAGTTAGCTCATGAATATAGGATTAGGTTAGCATCTTGAAATATAGGTTCTCTTACAGATAGATTAGCAGAGCTAGTTGATGTTTTGATTAAAAGAAAGGTTAGTATTTTTTGTGTGCATGAGACTAAGTGGGTAGGTGAAAAAACTAAAATTATAGAGCCTTGGGGATATAAATTTTGGTCTATTAGAAGAAATAAAATCGTAATGGGGTGGGTGTGATTATAGATATACAATTGTTTGAGGATATAGTTGAGATTAGGAGAAAGGGTGATAGAATTTTATTAGTCAAACTTATTTTAGATATAGAGATTTTTAATATTATTAGTGCTTATGAACCGCAAGTAGGACTTGATGAGTCTAGTAAGCGTCAATTTTGGGGGATTTAGATGAGATAGTGCAAGGATTGCCCATTAGAAAATAGTTTTTCATAGGTGGTGACCTCAATGAGCATGTAGGAACTAGCCGTTATGAGTTTGATAATGTATATGGAGATTTTGGTTTTGGAAAAAGAAATGAACCAAGAAACTTGATTCTAGATTTTGCTTTGTCGTATGATTTGATCTTAATGAATACTTAGTTTAGGAAGAGAGTCTCACTTGATCACTTTTAGAAGTGGATCAAGTGCGAGCCAAATAGATTTCTTTTTAACTGGGAGAGTATATAGAGGTAGTTGCAACGATTGTAAGGTAATATCAGGTGAGAGCGTAGTAACTCAACATAAACTTTTAGTTTTAGATGTTCAGATTAGAAGAACATTTAAAAAAATTAAACGTAAGTTAGATCTTAAGATTAAGTGGTGGCAGCTAAAAGAAGGTAACCAATGAGTCTTTGTAAATCGAGTGGTACGTGAAGCAGATTGGAAGGCCTAAAATGTTCCCAATACAACATGAAAT